>SNQJ01S0123578.1:12670-31502 GCA_010110895.2 Picea sitchensis
TGCTTGGAGGTCGTTTCACTTTGGGGATTGGATAAACCCTAGTTTGACACATGTGCATCCTTGTATTGTAGAGTGCTCCATGTAGGGTGGCCTTGCTGGTCACTTGTATGGAATTATGTCATTGTTTTATGTTAGCCTCCCTCACCTACTCTATCTATAAAGGGAGGAGAGAGCTCTTTTGTATTGTCCTAGAGAAGTCTTGTAGAGAGAACGATGTTAGGGTTCATGAGGAAACCCTAGCAAAAGAAAAGGATAGAGAGAGAGAGACATCTTGGATGTTCATGGAGAGATTGTTCTTGTGTAATGCTAGGATTTTCTCTTATGACGCATGTAAACCCTAGAGAAGAACATGACGTTGGGGATGATGATGGGGTTATTATGGCTCTTGTTATAGTGCTAGGGTTTCTACCCTAGTAGAAAACATGGAGAGTGGAGCTAACACCTTGCATGATTTGGGAGCCTTGTTCTTGTGGGATGTGAGGCTAGGGCAAGATCATGGAGAGACTAACTTGATGAGTCTTGAGCTTGGTGTGATGCTAGAGAAGAACATGATGTTGGGGATGATGATGGTTATTATGGCTCTTGTTCTAGTGCTAGGGTTTCTACCCTAGTAGAAGACATGGAGAGTGGAGCTAACACCTTGCATGACTTGGGAGCCTTGTTCTTGTGGGATGTGAGGCTAGGGAAAGATCATGGAGAGACTAACTTGATGAGTCTTGAGCTTGGTGTGATGGCTTGCCTGGAAATAGACTCGGTTATTGTATCCTTGATGTTCCATGAGGGTCTCGGTGCTTATGTTGATGCAATAGTTAAAGACCTAGGGTTTGAAGACTCAAACCCTAGGATGGCCATGTAGATTTGGAGGCTAGCATTGGAGTTGTCTTGCCATGTACTCATGTGATGCAACATGGCTAGGGTTTGTAAACCCTGAGGAAGACAACAGTGCTAGTGTCAAGAGCTTGTGTGATACAAGCTTGTTGTATGTCCCAAGGAAGACTTGTCGATGTTGATGCTAGCATGTTCAGGATCTTTGGTGGAGTGACCAGCTTTGGTTAGGAATAATTCCTAGCTAGGAGGAATTGTGGCTAGGGTTTTCTTATGGTTTCCCTAGCTATGGTTTGGAGAGCTTGACTTGTACCAGCTTTGTGATAAAGTTGTGGTATGTACTTGTACTTCAACACACACACACACACATATATATATAAAGTTTCCAGTGGTCCAAATATTGTGTACTTGCAGATTTCATTTTCAGCTCATGTTATCTTCTTGATCGGGTAGATTCTAACACTTGTTCATGCTAATTTGACATAACATATAGCTAAATTGGTTAAGCAATTTAACACTTATATTGAGAATAAAGGAGAAGAATTACTGCTGCTATATTATGTTGTAATAAGAGAAATCAGATCTGTTATATGCCTTGAAAGTTAAACAGTGTGCCCTAAGGGTTGTAGCATTGTGGTACTGAACTACACTTATATGGTATTTATTCTCTTGGGCTATTGGGTGAAATGGGGTTGAAAGAAAGTGAAATATTGCTGTTGTAATTTAATATTTCAGATCAGCCTTGAGACTGAAAGTTCACAGGGAATATATCTGGGAAACCTCTAGTGAGAGATGAAATTTCTACATGGTATCAAAGCTTATTGCACTAAGATTGCCTTCTTGCTGATTTGAAGGCCAGATATTTCAGTTCTTAAACCTGGGAGTGGTTGTTGGGTAGTGAAATGCTAACATGCTTGAGATGAGCATGTGCACCTATGAAGGGTTTGATGGGATGAAACTCTAGTTGCTCTTGCAATGGGATTTTGTTTTCACCTATCATAGGTAGTAGATCTACTACATGGATGGCTATTATGGAGTTAATTTCAGCAGGTGAGATGCCCAGGAGGACATGTGATAGGTGGCTGATTTATTCCATGGCTAGTATGTTTTCACCTATGATAGGTGGTAGATCAACTTGATTGTTGGCTGGTATGGATTTATATTCAATGGGTGAAATGCCTACGAGGACTTGTGATAGGTGGTTGATTTTGTTCCAGTGGATATCAATGTGTTCTACTTCATTTATGGATGGCATGGATTTATTTTCAATAGGTGTGATGCCGGTGTTCGGAGCAGATTGATGCCTATGATAGGCATGTTTAACCATTTCACTGTTTGTCGCATTTTGGAACCCGGGAAGGGCTTATTCATTCTGTGTTAGATTGATGATTCTTGGTTGAATTGTGACTCAAGGGTTTACAGGAATGGCGACGTTGCTTAGTTTCAATGATTGTTACAGATGTAGGGAGCTTCCATAATTGTACCTTGGGGTTAGTATTGGTTGTACATGTTGTACAATTGTCGAGAGAATGGCCATGGATGTGATCATTGGTGTGATACTAAGCTATTGGCAATCTTGTACATTTGTAATTTGTACTTGATCTTGGAGAGTGGATCTTTCATGTTGTATTCTTCATATGTGTACTCTTGTCTTGGAGTATTTGGCATTGAAGAAGGGTGTGGAAGACCTAACTTGGAGATAGGTTCAAAAACTATGGTGGTGGAATCAATGATTGATTCCAAACTTGCAGCTGATGTGAGTAGTGATGAGTACTAGAGACAAGGTTGTTGGATTCTCTCAAGCAGAGGGAGTTGACTATGATGTTACTCTTGCTAAAAGATTCTCCTGGTGAGAGAGAGGTGACCTTGTTGAGGTTGTTGCTTTCGTTGTCAAAGGTTTTGAGGCACATGAGGGGGATTCCCATGCTCACAGTTTGATGATAACACTGTATAGGTTGTTGTTATCTTGCCCTCGAGCTTGGTATTTCAGGATCAATGAGTTGAAACGTATGCAGATTTTATCTTGTGCCTTTGATAGATCTGATCCACTTGTCCTAGTCTTGTTGGAGATGAGATTATCTTTGCAAGATGTGCTAAACAATTCTTCATGTGGTGCCAAGAGATGTTGACCCTTGATGCTGACTTTAGGGATGCTGGAGTTTTGACAGGTTACTGTTGATGTCTTCCTTGTTTTGGAGTGATTTCAGAGTTTGGTAGGTAGCAGTGGTCCAAGGTTGAGGTTGTTGCGCTAGTTGCCGAAGGTTTTGAGGCACATGAGGGAGATTCTCATGCTCACAGTTTGATGATAACATTGTACGGGTTGTTGTTATCTTTCCCTCGGGCTTGGTATTTAAGGATCGATGAGTTGAAACATATCTTGTGCCTTTGATAGATCTGATCCATTTGTTCTGGTCTTGTTGGAGATGTGATTATGTTTGCATGATGTGCTAAACAATTCTTGATGTGCTGCCAAGAGATGTTGACACTTGATGCTAACTTTAGGGATGCTGGTTTTGATGTCTTCCTTGTTCTAGAGTGATTTCGGAGTTGGCGAATAGCAGTGGTCCAAGTTTATGTTCTTTCAGTTTCACAGATGGTAATTGTTCTTTTGGATCCCCTAGTAGAGGGGAAGAGAGAGTAGATTGGTTAGGTGGTGTAAACCAAGAGGCTTTGTTGTATTCTCCTTGCATGTTCAACGCTCGGAAGTCGAGTTGCGGATTGCTTAATTGCTTGCTTAGAGAAAGACACACCTTTGTGAGTAGTGATCACTTGGATGCTGAGGTGTGCAAACCTAATATAACTTAGTAACTAGAGTAAATATAGATATTAGACATAATTAATGTACAATCGTAAATAGTTGACTTCTTATGAAAAGATGTGTCTCATAAAAATATATTTATAAATAAGAGAGTTGTGCAACTTTAAGACATCACTTGGAATAATAGAAATCAAATATATATTTTTATATATGTGGTTTCCTCCAAGTGGTATCAAAGCCACTTTTTCACTGTCAACCTCTAGTGACTCTTAATTTATGAAGAGCTCAAATCTGTTGTAGAAAGAAAAATAATATTTCATTGCCAAAGGCAACATACCTTCAAATTTAGACCTAAATGATGTAATAAAAGAAATAAAAGAGATATTTACCAGAGTGACAGACACAATGGAGAACACATGCAAAAAACTCAACACTATGGATCTCGGTAGGAAGGAAATGAACAAGAACTTCAATCTACAGTGGCTGATTTTTGTTGTGTGGCTATGGTTGGCCACAATAGACACAAATCGAAGGGTCAATCTGCATCCAGAGGTTGTTCTCCTATTCAATCTGACGGGCAGGCATATACAAGACGCAATCGCTCAAGGGAACATTCGCCCTTGGAGTATGTGTCGCTTGATTGTCACGATTTGGAAGGATCCCACAACATTGTTGTGTCTCTTAATGACAAATTCGCTGCAATTGAGGTTCCATGAGTTGGTAATGCAAAAGAATGGCTGTTGATGCCTCATCTCAATCCTTCAGGCTTAATTGCTACTCAACTCACATGGGCATTCTCTACCTAGTTGGCACTGATATTTGTCTCCTTGGTTTTTTTTATGTTGAATGAAATGATGATCTTGATGAGCAGAGATATACTTCGGGCTGCTTGTTTTCTCTTGGTTTTGGACTTGTTTGTTAGCATTCCAAGAAGCAACAGGTTATGAGTCTCTCTCCACTAAAACCGAATATGCCAGTGCAGTGCACGCCAAGAAGCATCTAGCCTGGCTACAAATGATGCTTGATCAGCTAGGTCATGCTCCCAAGACTCCTTCCACCTTATTTTGCGACAATCAGAGTACTATTGAGCTTTTTCACAATCTAGTGAATCATCAGAAGACCAAACACATTGAGATTTGGATACATTACATTCAGCACCTTCATGCTTAGGGACAACTTGTGCCAGTCTTCGTTCCTTCAACAAATCAACGTGCAGATATCCTAGACCTCAACTTCACCAGTCTACGAACACATATCGGTATAGAAGAGCTGCCATTAAGGCAAGGAATATGATGTAATGTCTTCTCTCCATGTCCCTCTGTACAAATTAAGGGGGACGGGAACATGATGTAGTATCTTCTCTCCATGCCTCCTTGTTCAAATTAAGGGGGGGTGTTGAGATTATGGGTTGATGTTCACTTAAGGCCACATGAAGACCTGTTGTATTGATGTATTGATGGCTTTATTGAGCCTACAGATGGGTAACTAACCCATTTATTGTACTTTACTATTCTTTGGCTATTTTGATCAAGGCCAACCTAGTCACCTCCTGGATCCAACACCCCAACCCTAAAGAATGCATACAAATATACAATACACTCCTCATTTGCAATCATCTCAATCATATGAATATATCCTTTATTCTTTGCCTAAGGGCACTCCTAAGAAGTTCACTCCCCTCATGGTCAATTGTTCTTGGTTATGGTTGATCTCTCTTGGGCACACACTATGGTATGAGAATATGAGTACATCTCTCTTGTAATCTACATTAAATGCTGTTATAAATCCGCTGGGTTTACTTTATTGGATTAGGGTTTACTGAAGTGTGTTCACAGGAGATCTATTATCTCCTTATGATTTCGACATGCTAACCAAAACAACCCCTATCAAGTCTTCATGGTTGATTTGTTGCACCTCCTCTTCAAATCTGAAATCCATATTGCAAAGAGTCAACAACTCATGCTCTAAACTCGACTCTTCTTCCTCGGTCTCATAATCCTTTCAACCATCAGAAGGTCATCACATTGCTCTTCATCTTCTTTATAGTTATCAAATAAGTGAGCAATCAACGGAAATATGCCAGATGCATCCTCTCTTTTTTGAGTCATCCTGCATGCTCTACAGTAGAAATCAACATTTGAAGACAAAAGTAATTGGTGGATCCTATCCAACGCCGTAGATATTGTATTAAGCTTATCCATGTGAATAGCATGAATTGCAAAGACAAAATACTTCTTACCTGGCAAAAATGTTATAACTTGAACCAGAAGGAGTCAAATGAACATTCAAGAAAAGTGAAAATGTTATCACTCGCTTTGGGCTAGTGCTTTCAAGCCTCGTTGATTACTAGGTCGTTGGATGTAGATATACTGGCATTTTTTTGCATCTCTTTTGCTGTTTTCCTGGTAGAAGTGGCATATTTGAATTTTGACCTGATCAAAGAAGCTTAGCAGGCTTTTTGTTTCCTTCACCAAAGCCTCAGTTTCTGCATGAACAATTACAAGCTTGCCTGTAAAGTTTCAATAACTGATTGTTCTCTACAATTAGCCAGCGATAGCCTTACAATGCTATTTTCAGTACTTTTCATATGCTTTTCAATTCTGCCCCGGTGTTTGAACCCAGTCCAAGTCCTTCCCTGAAAGAATATCCACCCTGAAAGGAATTGTTTAGGTGTATAGCAACGTATAGAAGTAAGTTTACAAAGCAGTTAATTACCAGTCCACATAATATTGATTTTTCCTTTAGTCAATAGGTTCGCACTGAACTGAAATTGGGATGGCTTGTTGTGAGACCGATTTCTGATTTGAAAATTTTCTGATTATAGCAGTTTTATCCTGTTTTCCCAGATTATCCTGAAGTAAATCGGGATCTACTTCAAGACTGAGCAACATGATATAACCTTGATGAGAACTAGCAGACTGTTGTGTGAATTCGTGAATTCAGGGAAAATTGCATCGATAATATTCCGCAAAAACTCTAAGAATTTCAGTGAATGATAAGGAAAGATTTTCATTTCACATGAATTCCGAAGACTTTTAGCAAATACTCTGTGGCATGAATTCCGGTTTGTTTCAGAAAATATTGTACAGAATTTTTCTTGCTGACAGATGTAAGATTGCAGAAAAGCCATTAAAATATTCTCTGTAAATTCCTTAATCTCTGGCCCTCCCGACCTAGCAGTAAGACTTACTTAAAATAAATTCATCCAGATAAGGCAGGATACTCATAGCATAGAGCTTTAGCCTTTATTTTCCAAATTATTAACCAAAATTCAAATCTCATTGCTCCAATTAGAAAAGTTAACATTATTGATATAATAGTATCTTACAATGACATCACGTTAGAAGTAAATTTAGTAGAAACTAAGTGGACTCACCGTTCGGAGCAAAAGGAACTTTGCAGAAGTACCACCTGACATCCTCCCCATCGGACGGACTCTTCGTCTGTGCAAGGTACTTCTGTCGAGCCTCGCACTGATCAATAATGTCCTCCAGTCTCGCAATATTTGAGGGTGTATTTTTCAAAGCGTCGAGCGACGGATCATCCAATGGCTGCGAGCAGGAAGCCTCCCCTGAAGTAACCGCCGTTGACATCGCCGAATTTTTCGTCATGCCGGTTTCGTCAAAGGGCCGCATTCCGTCACCAGCAGCAGCAGTTTTCATGGCGAATTCAACAACGCTATCGGCATTTTAGGTCATTTAAAGATTGTACAAGGCTTAATGACAGAGGTCTGAAACCTGCCAATGCCGCTGCAAACTTTCTGAATCTATGTCTAAAATTTAGCCGGGAATAATATAAATAAGTTCCACATCGCGTGTCTCGAATAACAGCCAAATTAAGCAGACGAAGCCAAAAAGCATGCAATTTTAGGGTAATTTGTCCAAATCCATGTGATTTACATAAAATGCCCGGATTGAGCCCAATTGACTGAAGGAAAGTTGTGGATGAGGTCACAAAGAGACATGACAAGAAGAGTTTTGTGAAATTTAATGGTGGTTCCCTGTAACTTCGAAAGGATTTTGTGGCTTATCATTCACAGCTTCCATTCTTCGCTGCATTTCTCGGAGCTGTATTTTTGATGTAGATGCTTCCATTTATACTTCGTGATTGATTACATGTTAGGGCGGTATCAACAGGAAAGCGAAATGAGGAGGTAAGACTCGAAGAATAGTAGATTTGAAACTGAGAAAAGCTTTGTCACGTGAAAGATAAAAGTGGTAGTTGGGTTGACGACTGTATCCTGTTATTCCTTTTCTTGGAATAATTAGTTTTATTTTTCTATAAGAGAGTCCACATCGATACCCGTCAATCTCACATTAAAACACCGATGTTTTTGCGCTTTAAAAATTATATGTTTCGCCGTAAAAAACCCACATCCGTGCAAAATCTTTACGCCATTTAACTCATTCGAGCGAGTTATGCTTTTATTTCCCTGCAAATAAATGAAAAAGACCTGTCTAACTCATTCGAATGTAATTAGTGAAAGAAGTCTTATTAAAATTTGACTAAGTTATGATTGGCTTTTCATGCAAATAACTCAAAAGGCTTATAATCATATATAGGATAAACTTAATTACCTTATTTTTTTATATAAATTTTGTGAGATTTATAGTTTTATTCGATTTATGGAAATTTTGATTATGAAAAGTTTTGTTTTTTTAATGAGTAAACTTCACATAAAAGTTTTAAAAAAAATAAATTATTAGAATGATGGAAATAAATAGTTTTATTTTATTGATAGAAATTTTGATCATTAAACAAACTTTGTTTTACCCCTAAAAAAAATTTAATGCAAAATTTATACACTTATTAACTATATTTATTATGGGTTCAATGTATAACACCTAATATAATCTAAGCCACTTAGCGCACATAAATTTGTGCAATTACAACAAACAAAACATAAAAAGCAATCTATCGTTCATCTATTCATTGGTCATAACTTCAATAAATAAACAAAACTACAACAATCACACTTAATCTAATCTAAACCATTAAAAGCACATAAATTTGTGAAATTACAATGAACTAAACATAAGAAGCAATCAATCATTCATCATAAATTCAATAAATAAATAAACATAACTAGGATGATGAATTATCTATCCATTCATTTATTTCAACAAGGAGAAATTGTGGTATAATTATATGGGAGATGATAAGCAAAAAAACGACATGGAAATTAAGTAAGAACATGTGGATAATGTCATCATGCATTATATTACACGTGGCAATAATGTTGGCATCTTGAACAACCAGACTCCAAGTGTGATGTCAGTGTTGTGGAGACAATTTTGCTTGTCATCATATGACATACAATAACTCACTTGATTTTGAATAGTGTTTTTCTCTATTCAATAATATATATCCTCATTGTGACTATACAGTATACATTATATAACATGTATATGCAATACAACACAACATAATAGTCAACTCTCACACGTGATTTTGATTCGAGAGCTTATCAAATTTATATAAAGATTACATCACATTATACAAAATTTATGAAAAAAATCACAACATTTCCACATCTGTTTCCGACAAAAGAATTTTTGTCTTCCCTTACAGTCCTCAAAATGGCCCATAATTTTACCTTATATATCTTGCAAAATTCAAAATCTTGTTATCAACTATAACCTATCCTTACAAGGCTTACCAAAATCCACTACAACATGGCCTTATAGAAATTATATATTTCATGAGCTACAATAATTACAATAAAAATTTGGCATACAACCTAACCTTGCAAAACTACATAAACACTACCCACTATAACATAGCCACTATGGATCTTGTTCACTATACCATCATTGTACCTTGCAACATCATTTGGGAACCAACTTTATTGTACGTAACTCTAAAGCTTACAATTAAATAGTTTCCATCAAAACAACTAATACTATATAAACAACCAATACTATATAAACAACCAGCATAAACAAAGGGAAACAAAGCATAACCCCTCAAGTTACTTAACTGGAGAGTTATGTGGTATAAAATAAGTTTGTTGTCGTACATTTCCCTTCTTTTATTTACTTTTGTTCAACCCTTGTCTTCTAAGATTTTTATAAGGGAATAATTCCCCTTCCTTTCCATCTATTATATTAAGTCCTCTCTTTATCTCCTACGATAAGGACACAAGGAGAGGAGACCAACAATTCTTTCTTTGAATTAGTTTTTTCCTCTACAAAGTTGTTATTGTTTTATCCAAAAATATCACCAACTAAGAGAAATGGCTTGGCTTAATAAAGAACAAATTCTCGTAAACAAATCGTCAAGGGTACTAATTGACCAACAAATCCAATGAAATGAACTAACTTGGGCAAGAAGTTGACAATATTACATGAAAAAGACTAAAACAATGTTTAAGTTTAATAAAAGGACTTCGACGGAATAGAAAAAATGAAGTCGACTAGCATAAGAAATCAACTAGAGACGTTAGAATATAGTTCAATGCATAAGGGGAGTTTCACAGCTACCTTAAGGGCATGACAAACACTCAAATAAGTAAGGTGCATGTGGAACACCTTTGTTGATTTCAACTAAAAAACACTAATCGACCAGAGTCAGTATTTTGACCAATCGACAACATGAATAAAATCAACAAGACTCAATCAACCAACCAACAGTATGGAGGATGTGCGAGTCACGAAGAAGAATCCACTTGTCAAAGGGATTATCCAACCACATGGAGTGTCATACCGTACATGAAAGCACCAACTAGGCAAAGAAAGTGATCACAATCTCTTCAACTTCCCTAACATTTTTTGTTGATAAAGTAGTTGTCTATGTTCCTATGGGAGATTATAAAAAGGACAATCTAGAGAGCAAGAGAGTCTCAATATTTGTTCCTCAAAGCTGAAGAGCAAGAAGGATCATATCCATTTTAATCAAATAAACTAGAATATAATTTAACATCTATGTAGCCAGAAGGAGGATTACTAGATGGTCAACTACTACAACATCTATCTTTCCCCAAGGGAGAGAAAGAAGGAGGAGACATTCATCTCGACCAACCATTATCAAAGCATTCTTGAAGTAATTGACCAAAGTAGAACAAAGGTAGATTCACTATGTGTGTGTAGATGTATCTGACACTAGAGTATAAGCTCTTTGTAGCCCTTTGTAGTTTGTAAATTTAACCCTGAGAATAAGAGTGTCGAGCAAGCCATTTATAACTGGAATTTCCTTCAAATGTGTTTCTCCAAGTTAAATATGTGTTCATGTGTATTTGACACTATGATTTCTTTCATTTAATACTTTGTATAAATGCATAGTTCATTTAAACAACACATTGGATTAATAGACACATATAAAGAACATTAATTAATATAAGATTCATATTTGTGAATTGACTTGATCATAAATTGAGTGATTATGGATCATATTGGTGTCATAGTGGTTATTCCCAAAGTCTAAACAGGGCATACCATGGTGAACGCTGACAAGACATAAAAAAAAATGGAAGAAAGTGGAGAGTTAGTTTTGGAGAATATTGAGATTGGAGTATGAAGAAAGAAATAGTATCAAGAGCAAGACATGGAAGATAATCAAGAAGGCAATGAATCATAAGTTGTACTTACTTGTCTAAAGACTCGAATGGCCCAAATGTCTCAAAGTATGTCTCAGCTAACCATAAACATGGTAGAGATGAATAAGAATGTCATTGCCTTGGACACAATAATGATGCTTAAGAAGAAAATGCACAAGCTACTTCATGAGTTGACTTCTAGTTCAAAAGAAGAACCTGAACGAAAAGAGAAACCAAGGTCAAACCAGGGAGGTACTAACAAGATCCTAATGCCCTTCAAGATCGAAGCAAAAATTGATATCAAACCCTATGTAGGTGAGATCAATGCACTTAAGTTAAATCAATGGTTACAAGAACTAGAAGTCTAATTCGATGTGTGTGAAGTTAATGGAGAGAAGGTAATTTATTTTACTTGGTTGATCTTAGATGGGTGTGCATTGACATGGTGGCAAATTTACGTAACTAGTCATACGATTGAGCAAGAGCCATCAATGGCTAAATGGGAAACTTTTAAGAATATCATTAAGTTGTAGTTAATTCCTATTTTATATGAGGAAGAACAAAAGATTCAATGGCACTTCTTCGACAAAGACAAGGATAGAGTGTTTAGAAGTGTACCACTAAGTTTTAGAAGTGATTCTTTTAGTTATGTTTTAGCACTAGGTTTTGTATGATCAAAAAAGCTTATTAGGAGGTCCAAGTCTTTATTTAGTTGCAGGTAATGTCTCTATGTAATATTGATTAAATGTATCATAAGTTTCTATAGTAAAAGCTTAGCTTCGTCATTTGGTCAGTGGAGTCTGGATCATGTCATGAGAGTTTTGTGGGAGAGATCGTGTGTTTCTTCATTGGGTGAGCATGGGAAAAATATTTAAAAGGAGTTGCTTCAGGAAGTTAAAGTTCCAGTAGGAGTTTGATTTGATCATATCTTTCAAACCATACATCTGTTCCGCAATTTAGAAATGCATTAGAATTGAATGAACCTAGTGAATTCAAAGTCAAATTAATTCATATTTTCCAGAAATGGAGCCACCGTCACCTACAACCAATTTTTTTTTTAAAGCGTATTTGGGTTTTGCTTTCAAGCTTTGTGTGCTAAACATAATGATGATATTAATCTGTTGACCAAAAATCATGACAACCAGTTTGGCATTTGGAAGAAAAATTGGAAATAAGCAGGTACATGTTTTCTCATAGTGTTTTCAATTTGGGGACAGGGGAAAATGTTGTCATATTACCAAAGATCTTGTAGCGCTCTGTTTGCTAAGAAAAATATTCCAAGCTATGGGATGTGTAGGTTTTGGCAGAATATGGAAATCTTCATCAACAACAATATCAACGCATCAGTTATTATTTTGTCCTCATCATAATAAAATTTGAACCCCAAAGTTTATGCTTCAACTCTCCTTCCTTATCGAAGTTTTCCACGAAATTTAGAAGGGAAATGCATTAGGGTAAGATGAACCAACCTAGTGAATTTCAAGTCAAATTAATTCATATTTTTCCAGAAATGAGCCACCGTCACCTACAACCAATTTTTTTTTAAACTGTGAACTGGGTTTTGCTCAAGCTTTGTGTGCTAAAGCATAATGATGATATTAATGCGCTGACCAAAAATCATCCCAACCCAGTTTGGCATTTGGAAGAAAAATTGGAAATAAGCAAGTACATGTTTTCTCGTATTGTTTTCAGTTTGGGGACAGGGGAAAATGTTGTCATATTACCAAAGATCTTGTAGCGCTCTGTTTGCTAAGAAATCTTCCACGCCACGAAATGTGCAGGTTTTGGCAAAATATGGAAATCTTCATCAACAACAATATCAACGCATCAGTTATTATTTTGTCCTCATCATAATAAAATTTGAACCCCAAA
Organism: Picea sitchensis; assembly: GCA_010110895.2. Taxonomy (NCBI): domain Eukaryota; kingdom Viridiplantae; phylum Streptophyta; class Pinopsida; order Pinales; family Pinaceae; genus Picea; species Picea sitchensis. The sequence continues at coordinate 25,660 of SNQJ01S0123578.1, forward strand.
GTTTATGCTTCAGCTCTCCTTCCTTATCGAATCAACTCATTTTGGGAATGGTCAAAGTAAATCCCTTGAAATTAGGATATAGAATTAATGTTATCTTATCTTTTGTTTCTAAGATCCTAATTTCATGTAACAACTGCTATGATTAGTCATTTGGATGATTTGATTCCTTTCAGGATAGAGAGCATATGATATGTAATTTATCTATATATTGTATGAAAGAAGAAAAGGGAAGGGGTCTTCTTTTTACTTTGGGAGGAGAAGAGATTCGAGTAGGCAGAGTTTGAAGAACCCATGTGAAGGCTGGAAATCATATTGTACAGAACCTTCAACATTTTATGCTTAGATATTCAAGCATTTTGAGGGTTAGATTGTGCTTCTATTACAATTCTGCCTTATTTCTTCTTATTTGAATACAAAAGATAATTTTTGCAATGCATTGGTTGTCATACAGCTAAAATCTAATTGCGGTAAAGACTTTGTTGTTAATTGTCTGTTCTCTGTGATTTTTATTCAAATATTGTATTCTGATTTAAAATATCATTTTGAATCTAAATGTCTTCCTAGTGAATATATAAGATGAATAGATTGTGAGCTTATATATTCATGTGTAATGTCCCTTTCCAAATGACTACACAGAGGATGACGGATTAGCCTATACACTCTTCACATAGGCTATAATCAGTGGGAGAGGGGAGACCATGGAGATTAATTGATGTCACCAACTTATTAAAGTTAAATTATAAAGGTGACATTAGTTAATTAATATAAAGTTATAAAATGACTCTATGATTAATAAAGAAAATAACCTTAGAAGTCACTTTAATTATCGTATGTGATGGGCCCAACTATTGTATCTTCCATTATTCATCATCATGAACATTTCCGCAAAGCTTTCCTTTGGTTATGTTGCATTCCGACGATTTCCGTAAAACGAGGTTATTATTGAGTATATTTTAATTAATTACACTAAAGGTATTATTTGGAGCTTGTTTCTTGGAGAAATACCTTAGTGTAATAGCTCGTTGGAACTGGGGTGAAAATATCTACAGGATATGATGATGAAAGGTGACTTTCAGTGGCAGGAGAAATCATAAAGGAAAATTAATCACTTTCTAGGGTTAAAAAGGTAAATAAATTAACAAAGTGATTTAAGAGAAAATACTAAAAGATTAATTAAAAGTCACTTAAGGAGGAAAAATGTGAGAGGGGTATAAATAAGAGATAGGGGCTCATTTCCTCTCATTATGCATGTTATGTTTTCGAGTTGAGATTGTGGAGAGCTCAAGGAGATTTGGAGGCTTAGGGTTTGGAGTAAAACCCTAGATCTAGTGTCACTGGCGAAAGATCCACTCTAGCTAGAGGGTTTCGTTTCAGTGGGGAGATCTCACTCTAGCCAAATATTCTACAGGTGTTCTTCTACAGGAATTAGAGTTATCATTGCATTCTCTTATGGCACAAATATTTTATTTGTAGGGGCGAAATATTGCTTAGAGGGGTGCATCTAGTAGTGGAGAACTTCATTATTTGGGGTTGTATCAGTTTCTACTTGTGGGGATTGGGTTGTATACATATTGAGCAATTTTTGAAGTGGATTTGAGGTTATTTCTCCCTTGGATCGAGTTGATATTCAGCAGGGCGAATTTGCTACAGCCATGGCACATTTCTCTTCATTGCAGCTATTATTTCATGTGGGAGATTCATCCTTTGGGTAGCCATAATTGAGGTTACTTGTGGAAGCTTATTGATGTTGATTTCTATTGTATTGGAGCCATTTCATCCATAGAAAACAACCGTCATATCATTGTATGCAAATCTGGAAATTGCATTGGCATTGAACTCTTATATTATATATAAATAAGTCAAGGATTGGAGGTATTTTGTTATTATTGTTGCAATCTCTTTTGGGTATTTATTTTCATATGACTATCATGTATTTCCTTGCCATTTCATGATATTCTGCACACTTAACAATTATGAAACACATTAAAACAAAAGCTTCAACATTAGTGTGCAAAGTGTTTGACAAAACACTTCAACCAACCAGTGGTAAATAAACATAACAACAAGCATAAATTTAGAACAACCACTCATTTGGAAGGGATTATGTGTTGCATATGATGTGTTTGACATAATCTTCAACCCTTAAACTTTAGTTAATTGGGACAACAAGTATTGAAGTGATTTCAAGGGAGTTGGGAGCTTGTATTCCAAGTGTTTGAAGAAATTCCCCAACCAAATAAATCATAATTTTGCACAGATTCTATAGTGGAATCTTATAGTGGTATCAGAGCATGGTCCTCTACAACTATGAGGTTTTGAAGGTCAACATTGACAACAGATACATGAGAAAAATGGCAAATTAGTTGGAACAATAGGTGTTTGAGGTGGGAATGAGGTTACAGTCACTCCTTCACTTAAAAAACACTCTTCTTAAAATTCTCAAGCAAACAATAGAAATTTTATCTAAGGTGGGTCAGTCTCCTTCACAGGTTATGTTGGATGCAATACACCCATTAAGGGAAGCTCTAGTTATGCCAAAGTTGTTGAGACACCGAGATGGAGAGGTGTCACTTAGGGTGGCCATATGTATAAGTGAGATCACTAGAATCACAACACCAAATGCTTCGTACAAAGATGACGTGTTGAGAGACACCTTCCAGCTTATTATTACTACTTTCTGAGGGTTGGATGATATAGCTAGTCCCTTGTTTGAAGAGAGGGTTACCATTATGGGAACGATGGCCAAGATTGAGTCATGTGTTTTGATGCTAGACATTGGGTGTGCTTACTTCATCCTTGAGATGTTTCACATTTTCCTCTTTGTTTTCAGTGGAGCTCATCCAGAAAATGTGTTAACATCTATGCAATCCATTATGACTTGTATTGTGGACGAGAGTGATGATATTCTAGAGCGTTTGGTATCACTTATACTAGCTTCCTTGGGGAGAGAAAAGGAGGAGGTTTCTTCGGCTAAACATAGACTTGCTATGAATGTATTGGAGAAGTTTGCAAATAAGCTTGAGCCATATCTGACTATATCATTCGATGACACTAGCATGTGGGATGAACACGCTAATATCATGACAGTGCATGAGGAGGAGTTGACATCTTCATCCTAGATAGAGGTTTGTGATGATCTAGGTGTGAGTACACCTAAGTATGATGAGGCATTGACACTGAACGAGTCACCTTTGGAGACATATATTATTTTGTAGGAGGTGTGCATGACTGAGGACCAGAGTAACACATCGGATACTAGGGAGCATTCTTATGGAGAGCCACACCAGTTGGAAATGCAGCTAAAGGTTGGTGAGGATATGATCACGGTAGCTATGGGACACTTTGATGCTACACATGGACTAGTGGAAACGTATTGTTGGAGGGCCATGTTGGAAGATGATAGTTTGGGAGGTGAGTTTTCCATTACGGATTTTCAGACACTTAGAGAGGCAGTGACAGTGATGAGGTCCGACTACTAGCATCTCCTTACGGATAGAAACTACCTTCTAGCAATTGGTGAGATGTACCATGGGGTGCTAGAGGAGAAAGAGAATGAGGTGGAGTAGCTTTGGGAGGAGTTGAGTCGGGTATCTCCTTCACCCATTTTAGAGGGCGACCTATAATATCTATCAACCTTGTCTCAAGAGGATATCGATGACAGGGACAGTTTGATGGAGGAGCTTCATGAGTTGCAGGAGCCACCACCTTTGGAGAGCTCATTGATGACTCACAACGAGACACTTGAGAATGCACTCACAAATAGTGGAGACAGTTCGGATGAGGATACATCCATGTGGGATACAGGATTAGATGGCACCAATGATGAGGATACATCCATTTAGGGTCCAAGGCCAGTTGATACTAAAGGATTGGTTGAAACGGTGATACATCCAGGGCATGGGGTGACACCATAGGTTATAGGGTCTTTTATGGTTGGAAGTATTTGAAGTTACACGATGTTACTGGGGAATACAATGGTAGGCAATGACATACATGGGACTACAGTAGTGAGCAGTAATCTGCAACAGTGTACCAAGGTGCACGGAGACACACAGAGGGATGCATTGGAGAACAAGATTGGGTCATATTCGAGGGATCATGGAGCTTCCAATAGAGGGAGTCCCAAACCTTTGCAACAGAGCATGGACATCAGGGATTACACTCCCAACAACAACTGTAAGGATGATGGTGGAGAGAGTAGAGTCGACCACCGGTATCGAAAGACACCTATTGTGATGGGTGGAAGTAGGAGAGATGATGGTCTGAGTGCCTCACACGGAGGAGACATGTTTCAGGCAGCAAGTGATAGTATATTTGAGGTGGCACATGCACACAGGTACTCTATCAGCGGGATGACACTTAGGCCTACTATGTCGACATTTCTAGATGCGACAAGGACATGTGAGGCAAATCCGAGAGATATATTTGAAAAGTATCCGAGAGAGTATGAGGCAATGAGTTCCATAGAGCCATGTCATTAGCAGATTATTGTCGCATCAAGTGCGGGCTTGGGCCCTGAAGGTGTAGCAAAGGACTGCAAATCTATGGCTCAAGGTGTGAGGAAAGGAGGATGGATACTTCCATTTCCAGAGGATCAGAGAGGAGCTCAGATAGAGCTTGGAGGAAGGCACGTGTCATGGATGATGCATTGCACACAGAGCAGGGTACATGTAGACTTTCTGCACCTCGATAGAGCACAGAAAGGAGGCCCTTCTAGACGCAAAGGTTTGGGAGAGACCGGTCAGACGGAGAGACTCGGAGGGAGTTGAGACAAAAGGGTCTTTGCTACAGATGCAGACAGTCTTGGAAGCCAAGTCACAAGTGTTTGGAGGAATGTTAAGGTACATTTGGACAGTGATGGAGATAGGAGAGGAGGACAGACTCAGGGCACAATGTGAAACAGTGATGAGGAGCGGCCTCATGGAGAGGCTAAGGGGATGACTATCACCTCCCTACCGAGAATTCCTAATTTTCATACATTCAATATTAGGGGAGGAGTACAAGGACAATGAGTCGTGATCTTGATTGATGGTGGGGCCACCCACAACTTCATTGACTCAAGATTAGCTAGGAAGATGGGTTTACCTACAATTGATATTGGAGATTTCATAGTGTTGGTGACAGGTAGACACAGTATGGCGTGCACACAGTGGGTTCAACACCTAGAGTTGTCCATGGGAAACCATACAGTTGTGGATGATTTTTTTTGTGTTGGATCTGGAGGACACATATATCGTCTTGGGAGTACAGTGGCTCAGCACTTTAGGGATGATCTCTCGGGACTATCAAAAAATGAACATGAAGTTCAAGATTGCAAGAGAAAAAAGGGTAGTTCTAAGGGGAATGACAACTAATGCTCCTAAGGACACTTCAACACAACAGATGGAGATGGTGTTGGGACATGGTGGTATGCATAACACAACAGTTAGAGATTCGCAGCCACTGATGAGGCGACAGTCTTATGAGGGGATATCTAAGCAGAGACAATGGGCACATGGTATAGTTCATTGAGGGAGATGTTTAGTCATAGATAGTGTGTGCACATTTATGGTGGGGAACATACCAGTAGAGGTTATCACAGGGAAAGCGAGACCATCGGTCAAAGACTTGGGGCACAGGTTCATGGTAGGAGGCAGGCTCATAGAGGATCTTACATGGATGAGAGCCATATTAGGCAGAGCTTGGTTCAACGATTGCTTGAGGACAAACAATTTTGGGAAGGGAGGATTGTAATGTCCCTTTCCAAATGACTACATGGAGGATGAAGGATTAGCCTATACACTCTTCTCGTAGGCTATAATCAGTGGGAAAGGGGAGACTATGGAGATTAATTGATGTCACTA
>SNQJ01S0123578.1:39397-56770 GCA_010110895.2 Picea sitchensis
GATGGCTCTTATTATTACAAGAGTTTAATATCAACATTATTGATAGACCTGGTAAAGATAATCTTGTGGCTGATTTCTTATCTAGAATGATTCATCTGGGAGATAACGCACCAGTAGAAGATAACTTTCCCGATGAAAATTTGTTTGTTATTTCTACATTCACTCCTTGGTATGCAGATATAGCTAACTATCTTGTGACAGGGAAGATGCCTCAAAAATTGTCTCCTAGAGAAAAACAAAAAGTAATTCAACTAAGTGCAAATTACATGTGGCACGATGATTGCCTCTACAAAACAGGACCAGATTTGGTTATCAGGAGATGTGTAAGGGAAGATGAAATTCATGATATTCTGCAAGCCTGCCATGATGGTCCTTATGGAGGACACTTCGCAGACAAGAGGACTGCTTACAAAGTTCTACCATCTGGTTACTACTAGCCTCATATTTTTCGAGATGCTAAAACCTATGTATCCAATTGTGATGAATGCCAACGAATGGCTAAGCCTACTGCACGAGACCAAATGCCACTTCAAGCCCGAGTAGTTATTGAGCCTTTCGAGAAGTGGGCATTAGATTTTGCAGGGCCCATTAACCCTGCATCTAAAAAGAAAAAGTATATACTTGTATGCATCGACTATGTGAATAAATGGGTCGAAGCAAAAGCTTTACCAGTTGCAAGTGAACAATCAATGGTAGACTTCCTTTTTAATGATATCTTTACTAGATTTGGTGTACCTCGAGAGATTTTGACTGATCAGGGAACTCAATTTACCTCTCATCTAGTTAAATCTGTTACAGAACAGTACCAAATCAAACACAGGAAATCTACACCCTACCATCCACAGGCAAATGGACAAGTAGAATCTACCAACAAAGTTATTGAGTCCATTCTTACCAAAACAGTACAGCTACACCACAAGGATTGGGCTGACATATTATTAGAATCCTTATGGGATTATAGAATCACCTGGAGGAATACAACAGGACGTACACCCTATGAGTTGGTGTATGGGAAGCAGGTGCTTCTCCCCATAGAATTCCAGATCAAAACCTTCAGGAATGCAGTACAAGTTGGCATGAACTTGGATGAAGCCCAGCAACAAAGACTCTTGCAGCTTCATGAGTTTGACGAAATCAGGCAGGAAGCACTTCAAAGAACCACCCTCATTCAAGAGCAGAGAACAAAATGGCATGACAAGTATCTCAAAAAGAAAAAAATTCAACAAGGAAATTGGGCCCTGATGTATGACAACAGATTCAAGAACTTCAAAGGTAAGTTAACTACTCGTTGGATGGGACCTTACAAAATTGACATTGTCTACGATAATGGTTCAATCAGGATAAAACAATTGATGAACAACAGACACCACTAATTGCGAATGGTCACCGGTTGCAAATTTACAACAAACCCCTGTCAAAAGAGGAATTCTTGACTCGTATACTACAGAATTCAGATATGCAGGTGATTAGTAAGGAAGGAGACCCTCTTACTGATCCACATTGATTGTTTGGTTTATTTGAAACTTTTGTACATAGGTGTGGATCAAGTTTTGTTAATAAGATGAAGGTAACAAGAGATTCTTACCTCCTTTTGTTTTACTTTCGCAATTTTTTTTTGTAAATATATTTCTATAATTTATTTGATCCTTCACGAACTTGCTAAACATCAGTTTGTAGGCATCAACAATATTATGTTCTGCTTCGGTACCAGAAATCTTGTTCTGGTCCGGTACCGGTAGTCCGGTGCCAGTCCAGTACCAGAAGTTTGTCCTTCTATAGTACTATCAGGACACATTACCTAATTGACAAAGCATGCTACGCATATTTCAAAATCTTATGTCAATTAATCTAAAGTACAAAGCCATGCAACAACCACTTAAGCTAGAACCAAGAAGCTGAATGCAGTATCAAATGGCAGCCCTTGTGAAGCAATAATTTATTTTGGTTCTGTTGACAACTAAAGGGAAGTATTTTAATTTCTTTTGGTTTTGTTGCTAGCTAAAAAGAAGTATTTTAATTTCTTTTGGTTCTGTTGCTAGCTAAAAAGAAGTATTTTAATTTCTTTTGGTTCTGTTTCTAGCTAAAAAGAAGTAATTTAATTTCTTTTGGTTCTGTTGCTTAAAAGCAAAATTAAAAAAAGAGGGACACAATCTTTACCTATAAATGCTCAAAGAACCATAATCTGCTTCAAAGACTAGAAGTTGTCTTTATCCAATATTTCAGCATGATTAAAGGGACAAAAATATATTAGCCTACAAGTAACTATCTCAACCTAACCAGACTTCAATAGTATTCATTGGATTATCTTACTAAAGAGTAACATATGAGTATATGAATATTCTCGACCATGGGCACACTAGGAATTTTTTTATGGAAGAGGATGTACCAGTACCCTAAGGAAACTTTAGGTCATTCTCTTATGGACAAACTCAGACAAAATTATACATCTGGATCACTCTAAAGAAATAATGTGCATAAAAAGTTTATTTTTCCTCCAGACAAATCTTTAAAAGACATTCAAAGAAGAGCATATACCTTCCAACCCAATACCATCCAAGCCTGTAAAAAGGTTTTCAGACGAGCCTCCCCTGTCACCATGCAAAGCACTCTTTAATAAAAACCAAAATAGGTGACTATGGACAAGAAGCCTCTGATGGAAAAAGGGTTTAAGAGACTAACCCGTTGGGATATTGAACAGGTCTGCTGGCAGCGGGTACCGGTCTGTGGTATGACTAGGCAAACCCATTAGGGTACTGAACAAGCTTGTTGGCAATGGGGCATTCTGCTTGGGGAAGGGACCTCTCACTAATTATCACAACTACCCCACCGGAGTACTGAACAGGCTTGCTGGCAGTGGGTTCTGGTTGAGAAATGTCTCATCTATACTTGTCTGATTGAAAAATTCACTTTTGTCATCTAAAAAGCACAGGTCACTATTGGCATTTATGAGATACAAACTCCATATTAATAAGCAACATAATTGCTACAAGCAAATGTCCATTTGAGAATTACCCTAAGTCAACTTACCGGTCTGGCATCCAAAGCCTACATTACCTAAGAAGGAAACTTCTTAAGAGTGGAGCCCTAACTAGGGAGTCTAACCTACTTATACTGTGAAATTTATCTATAACATCTAATGATAGTAAATCTCTGAAGCAAGTTAGGTTGGATCTGTTCTTCTGGCAAACGTATAAAAATTCCCCTGTTTTCACTGTTGAATGCTACCTTTGACAATAAGCCATCAAAAGAAAGGAAATTTCAATTTTTAGGCACAAAATCATATGCTAGGTGATAAATGTACTTCTGAAATTTGATTGGTTTCTTTTTCTCTTATCATCTTTTCTCCATTATGATACAGAATGTTGAATCTTCTTGCATACGGATATGCAACATCCTTGGCATGGGGGAAGGTCAAAGAGCTCCTTCAGAACTCTTTTTCAAACTCACATCTCACCTTCAGAAACTAGCATGATCACCCTGCAGAACCAAATACAAAAGAAGATAAGCACAGAATAAAAGAAGTACAGGAATTTCCTGTACCAAGCTTTTAGAAAACTCCAGTCTAAAAGGATGAATTCTGACAATCTACAAGCAGTCGCACATGCTATGGGTATTGATCATACAAAGGTAAAAGCAAAGGTAGCATGGTATTTATTTTCCTCTGCTCATAAAACTACAATAAGTATGAAATTATATACTAGATCTTATGACCTTAGTATTAAAACCATGCACCTATCCCTCATACCCATATGCCTAAACTTAATCAATCCTCTCATAAGTGCTCAAAAATGGTTAAGGGCAAAGTCACATCAAAGCATGAATATGAAGCATGTCTAGTAATGATAGGCCACGAATGTACTTCATCCTTAAGCAAATCATGAACTTATCTTGTGTCATGAACCATGATCCAACATCAAATTCACCACTCGGAAGTCCAATCACCTATCCCAAAATCATGCTTTGACACCCAATGTCTTGTCCTCATCATTACATTAACGGGTAGAAATGAAATGGCTTATCTGGGTGGCGAAGCCATTCAGATAAGCCTCATCTGGTCTTAAATTTTCCTTGTAGCATCCTTATTAAAACTTACCATTCGCATTATCGACACCATCACCATATTTCCCCTATCATTACCTTTCTCCAGTTCCAAGCCTACGCCTCTACGATACCAAACCTTTACCCTCATCAATTAACTAAACCTTTGCGCTACAACCCGATCCTTTTCTCACAACTTATAACGATGGTCGTAAGTAGACATGAACCGGTCTTCCAAATTTATAGAGAAACCAAGGAATTCCAACTATGTCGAGAGAAGTATGCTATATCAGAATGGATGCCATTTTTGGAGAAATTCACAGGTTGGAACGAGAAGATATCTCACGAATTTATTCAGGGTTACGATGGAGAGATTGCGCATATAGGCAATCTACAGCTGACAATCAATGAAGTAACCATAAGGGAGGTCACAGGATTACCTAACAGAGGAGCCAAATACTTCAAAGATGTAGGAATCAACAAGGAGATGTGGCAACGATTTTTAAAAGAAGACCATCAGCACCCCGATTGGAAAAAGGGGATCCCTAGGAACTATATCAAGGAAGAGTATCATCCAATGATTACTAGTCTTCAACGATTCGTCACTTGTGAGGGCAAGTATGTTGTGACCTTCATATATCATCTTAGGCTTCTATTACACTTTGAAGGAGGCCCTGAAATTGATTTCCCAAATTTTCTATGGATGAGTTTGAACAAAATGGTAAGAGGTGTCAAATCCCTATCCAAAACTGAGAAGACTAGCATTTACCATCAAGGTCTCATTAAAATGTTAGTTTTACATGAACTTAGGAAGCAGAGGATTAGTTGGAAAACCCTTATCACTCAACACCTTCCCACAGAAAACAAACCTGTGGAGGAAGCCCAACATGCTCCAAAGAAAAATAAGGAACCTCAAAAGAAAAAGGGCAAGAAGGATAAGGCAACTCCATCATCATCCAGGATAGTGAGCCAACACGAAAAAGCTAGTAGACAAGCATGGTCCTCTCCCACAGTCAATAAGACTTTTAAAAGTCCCGAATCAAAAGGTAAAACCAAATTAGTAGAGGAGACTTCAACAGTGGCACTTGAGGAGAAGGGCCATTAGACAAAAACTATGAAGAAAGGGAAGCATAGCTCAAAAACTAAACAGTCTATAGAACAGTCCCCTGTCACCATTTCACAAATAGAAAAGAAGAAAAGGAAGCATGTGAGCACCCCTGATCCAGTACCTCCTTGTAAAAGAACCACAAGGAGCATGGCAAAGAAGGGCAAACCAATTGCCAGTCCTCATACACAGGAAGATCCAATCGATCTTACCTCTCCTTCTGAAGACTTATCAGTCAAGGATGACATCCCTAGTTTGACCGAGGAACAAGCCACTATTACCTTATGTGGGATGAGGGAGGAAGTCGAAGAAAGAGAATGCATGCAGCCAGTAATGATGGAGTCAACAAAGACCTTGACAAAAGAACAAATGAAGAAAAAGACTGGGGAACTGCAAAAACAAAATCAGGAACTCAAACAAGAAGTAAAGGAATACCAACTATTGGACAGGTATATCAAAAAGGATAATGAGCAATTGAAAGCAACCAGCCAACAACTTCAAGATGACCATGAAGAAACTTCTAACAAGCTCAAGAAGGTACTACAACTCCTACAATACGTTAGAGTCATAAAAAGGGAGCTGAAAGAAGAGGCCTCAACCATCAACATCATTGATCCACCGAAGTAAAGAATGCAGTCTCAAGTTTTGAAGAAATTTTGGGTTTGTTTTCAGTTGCATGAGGACATGCAATGATTTTGGCATGGGGGAATGTTGAGACCCTAAATTAACATCCCCACTACCATATTATACTCCTCATCTATACCCTTTTGGATTACCTAAGCTTGGGTGAATGACAAGAACGCTACCATTAGCCATTGATAAGGTCATAAGGTAAAGTGTGATTAATTCATGCATTTTGTGGTTTATTGAGCTAGGAAATTAAACATTTCATGTACTAATGCTTCAATTTGCCATGTATAATCTTTGACCTCTAGATAAATCCAGCCTTCCTGTACCATCTCAGCTATCCGGTACTTGTGCACCAAGACTACCACTGTCTGAATCTGGTACCAAGCACATCTGGTACTGCATCTCACCTGTTGCAATCCGGTACCAACGGTCGTGGACTGTCGTGATCTGGTACCACCATTTGCGCACTGTCGTGATCTGGTACCACCATTTGCACACTGTTGTGATTCGGTACCATCTACCTGTCAAGATCTGGTACCAATATAGAGAGCCAAATGTATCAAGTTTAGTCCAGATCGTGCCCAAGACAATTGTTGGATGTTTATTTGCTTTAGCAAGGCTATGTTAGAATAGTTTGTTGATTGCCTCATCCTCATGCACTTTGTGTCATGAGGATGAAGCTAAAAGATGTAACCGAATAATTAAAATCAACAATTGACCGATTTGCAAATCATTTCACCTCCTTGTGTTTCACGACTAACACTGTTAAATAGTTGTGGCAAGGATGGTGGAAGAGGGAAGAGAGTTAGAATATTACAGCATGTGAAGCAGCGTGTTATATTGCAGAACATATTATGAGTGAAGATTAATAGAAGGACGTCATTTATCTCCATGTCTTGATTGTCTATGATTAAATGTGAGTTGAGTTGTTAGCATAAGTTTGATTCTATGTTTGAAATTTGAATGAGAGTAATGTGTGGATTGAAAGCAAGCTTATTGTAGACTCCAGTCGCTGAGCTGTTGAAGCGGCAAGGGCCCACCGCCCAACAAAGGTCAGCATCTTTGTAGATTAGTATTAGCATTTGTTTTTAATAGTGTAAATGTTAAATTAGCTGAAGCTTTAATTCTCTCAGATGATAGCAGTACATCTTAGAGTAGGATTTCCATTATATGATTGCTTAGAGATCTTGTCTGCTTTTGCATATGCTCTGTTTTTATGAATTTGATTTTGTTTCATAGACATGAATGTTGGCAGCAGTAATCAGACATATTTGAAGGAGAACTAGTGAAGTTCACAATAGCACATTGTGAACCACAACATACTTAGTATATTGATTGTCGAACTACCCATGCTATGTCTTGATGATTGATGTGTGATTTCCCTTTCAGAAGTGTGGATTACATAGTTAGTTTTCTGGGTCAGATAGCAGAGTTGATCTATCAAACCAACTCCATCTCATACTTGCATGTGCCATAATGGAGTAGATAGCCTCTCTGTGAAAGACAACCAAGTGCATTTCAGTTTGCTATTTTGTTTTGTTTCCAGCATACATAATTTAGAATAGTTCTATACTCATGACATTATAGTTACCTTTCTTACTGGTGTCTTGTAACTTTGTTGATTACGAATTCCGGATTGATAATTAATGAGTGCATTATACTAAACATATAAGCAACACAACAATACCTTCCCTGTTTTTGATTACCATATGGAATTGCTACAAAAATCTGATCCACTTGTAATGTCTTTTCTTACTGCAACTTGGTTCGACTTTGCAAATATTTGAGTGGTTGGTGGTTGGTGAGAATCACAATCTTCTTTCCGAAGAGATAGTGTTTTTGTTTCTTTATTGCTTGTAGAAGGGCATATATTTCCTTGTCATATGTAGGGTATTTTAATATCGGTCCATGAAATAACTCAGAATGGTGGCACATTGGTCTTGTTCCTTGCATAAGGGTTGTTCCCATGGCATACTCACTTTCGTTGGTCTCGATCTTAGATGGCTACAAAAAATTAGGCATTTCCTAGATGGGTGCTTGACGATTTATTTTATTTAGATTATGAAAAGATCTTTGTTTTTGCTTACCAGAATGGAATCTCTTACCTTCTGTTGTCATAGTATGAAGTGGTGCATCTATTCTAAAGAATGAATTAATTAAATTTTCACAAATACCACACTTCTCCCATGAACTTATTTTTGTGGTATTAGTTGGGATTAAGCACTCATTGATGGCTTCTATCTTTATAATATTTATCTTTGTCTATCCTCCATCGATCATGTTTCCAAGGTAAACTAAATGTTATCTACTAAAATATCACTCTTATGAGTAACCAAAAGTGAATTATTCATGATTGTGTCCAATACATGTCTTAGATGTGAGATCTACTCTTCCTAAGTAGAATTGGATATTGATATATTATCCATGTAAAGTATAGCAAGAGAGTCTATGAATGGATGAAACACACAATTCATCAAACATGTAAACATTGCAGGTTCATTTCATAATCCACAAGACATGACTAACAATTCGTACAAACCTTGACATGTCTTCGATGTTTTTTTCCTTAGAAAAAAAAAGTTTTATATTAGTAAAAAAGGGAATATAACATATTACAGTCCAATCATAAGGCCTTGTATAGACCTGTTTTTGTTTCTGTACCAATCCAAATATCCGCTCCCATAGAGATTTTACCTCCTAAACAACTTACAAAAAACTTTCATTTCACTGACAGTCTATTGTAGTCGAGACATGCTTCTCCCATTACCATCTTATATGAGAAATTCCATAGATTTAGTTTCTACTCGTTTGAAGAATTCATAGAAATTTGAATGCCCTAGAAAGGAGAAGGAGAGCCTCCTTAGACAGTTCATCTTCTTTATCACTCAGTTCTCGGTAAATATGGTTAAAAGACAACCATTCGAAGGAGAGAAACGCGAGCTTGATATCCCTCGAGATTGGCTCAAGCCTTATATCCTGAGCCACGTTTTTCTTCCTAGCCCAGTAGATTACCGACTTTGAATCTCCCATGACCGATAATTTCTTCACTTCCTTTGCTTTGGTTGTCTCTAGCAAATTCCAAAGAGCAATAAATTATGCCTTGTTATTGGAACCAAGGCCTGGTGAATATATGATATGTATATAATGATTGTGGTTGATATACAACACGACCCCGACACTGCACCTGGGAGGATGACCTTGGCTTGCACCATTGAAAAATCACCAAGGTATCTCATAATCAAGAGCTGGCATAACTAGAAAGCAAGGCAAGTTTTCTTTAGGGTCTTCCTTGTAAAATTTCGCCTGATTAAGAGTGATAGTTGCAGTGGCTTTCGGGAGGACGAACTTGTCACTAAAAGTTTCCTCGTTTAAATCCCAAAAAATATTATCAACCAAAATGCATGGGAGTCCCGAGTAAAGATTAACAGAATGACCTTGAACCCATTCCTTTAAACATTCCTCAAGACTCTCCTTTCTCTAGTCAGCCTCAAAGTTCAATTTATCCTTGATTATCTGCATAACATGAACTGCATAGGAGCAAGAAATGAATAATTATAAGGTGGACTCAACATTTTATTTACATAGAATACAACGGTTGGGACCGGTCCAACCCCATTTCAATTCGATATTTGAGGTGAGTAGTTTAGAGTTCAAGGCTAGCCACATAGTGAATTTACATCTAAGCGGGGAATTGAATTTCCATAGACTTCTCCACCACCAATTTTTATGACCTCTAAATCTATCTTCTTGCCAGGTTTTGTATCCTAATTTGGTTGTAAAAGATCCTTTGGGGTTTTTGGACCAACATAGGCAGTGTTTCGAGGTGTCGTCCAAAGAAATAAATTTTTCGCATAAGACGTTAACATCATTTTCCCATTCCTCCATATGGCTTCCTGTCAAGTTTAGGGACGTTGCATCGCGCCACCAGGATCGACCTCTCGGTTGTAGGTAGCCTATGCTCACATCCTTTAGACATAAAATGTTTTTACCCTAAGCTTTAAGATCAAATAATTTGAAAATTTGAAGTTATGTCCAGAGCCTAATCAGGGGTCATCCCCTAAATGGATTTTTCTTCCATTTCCTATTTTCCAAACTGTGGAAATGCCACCTTTTTCTTCCTTAAGTGAATTTTAAATCATCTTTTAATATTTTCTCTAAAATCACTTTATTGATTTATTTACCTTTTTAACCCTAGAAAGTGATTAATTTGCCTTTATGATTTCTCCTGCCACTGAAAGTCATTTTTTATCATCCTATCCTGTAGATATTTTCTCCCTGGTTCCAACGAGGTATTACACTAAGGTATTTCTCCAAGAAACAAGCTCCAAATAGTACCTTTACTGTAATTAATTAAAATATACTCAATAATAAACCCATTTTACGGATACCGTCAGAATGCAACAAAACCAAAGGAAAGCTGTGTGAAAATGGTCATGATGATGAATAATGGAAGATAAAATAGTTGGGACCATCACATATGATAATTAAGTGACTTCTAAGGTTATTTTCTCTATTAATCATAGAGTCACTTTATAACCTTATTTTAATTAACTAATGTCAGCTTTATAATTTAGCTTTAATAAGCTAGTGACATCAATTAATATCCATAGTCTCCCCTTTCCCACTGATTATAGCCTACGAGAAGAGTGTATAGGCTAATATGCCATCCTCTGTGTAGTCATTTGGAAAGGGACATTACAATACTCCCTTCCCAAAATTTGTTGTCCTCAAGCAATCGTTGACCCAAGCTCTACCTAATGTGGCTCTCACTCCATGTAAGATCCTCTATGAGCTTGCCTCCTACCATGAACCTGTTCCCCAAGTCTCTGACCGATGGTCTCGCTTTTCCTGTAATAACCTCTACTAGTATGCTCCCCACCATAAATGTGCACACACTATCTGTGACTAAACGTCTCACTGAATGAACTATACCATGTGCCCACTATCTCTGCTTGGATATCCCCTCATAAGATTCTCGCCTCATCAATCATTGTTAATCTCTAACTATTGTGCTATGCATATCACCATGTCCCAACACCATCGCCATTTGTTGTGTTGAAGCATCCTTAGGATCATTAGTGGTCATGCCCCTTAAAACTACCCTTTTTCCTCCTGAAATCATGAACTCCATGTTCATTTTTCGATAGTCCTCAGAGATCATCCCTAAAGTACTGAGCCATTGTACTCCCAAGCCACTATATGGTTTCCCATGGACAACTCTAGGTGTTGAACCTATTGTGTGCATGCCATACTATGTCTACATGTCACCAACACTCTGAAATCTCTAATATCAATTGTAGGTAAACCCATCCTCTTGACTAATCCTGATTCAATGAAGTTGTGGGTGGCCCCACCATCAATCAATATCATAACTTGTTGTCCCTGTATTCCTCCCCTAATCTTGAATGTATGAAAATTAGGGATGCTTGGTAGGGAGGTGATAGTCATCCCCTTAGCCTCTCCATGAGGCCGCTCCTCAACATAGCTGGACATTGTGCCCTGAGTTTGTCCTCCTCTCCTATCTCCATCACTATTCAAATGTACCTGATAATCCTCCAAACACTTATGACTTGGCTTCCAAGACTATCTGCATCTGTAGCAAAGACCCTTCCACCTCAACTCCCTCTCAGTCTCTCTGTCTGACCGGTCTCTCCCAAACCTTTTCGTCTATAAGGGCCTCCTGTCTATGCTCTGTCGAGGTGCAAAAAGTCTAACTATATCGTGCTCTATGTGTAACGCATCATCCATGGCACATGCCTTCCTCCAAGATCTATCAGATCTCTTGTTTGATTCTTTGAAAATGGAAGTATCCATCCTCCTTTCCTCACGCCTTGAGACATAGCTTTGCAGTCCTTTGCTGCACCTCCAGGGCCCAAGCCCGCACTTGATGCTACAATAATTTGCTAATGGCATGGCTCTGTCAAACTCATCACCCAAGGCCTCCTACTCTCTTCAATAATTCTCAAAGATATATCTCGGATCTGCCTCGTATGTCCTTGGTGCATCTAGAAAAGTTGACATAGTAGGCCTACGTGTCATCCCACTGATAGAGTACTTGTGTGCCTGTTCCACCTCAAATCTACTATCACTCACTACCTGGAACATGTCCCCCTTCTGTGAGGCACTCACACCATCATCTCTCCTACTTCCACCCATCACGACAAGTGTCTTTTGATACTAGTGGTCGACCTTGCTCTCTCCACCATCATCCATACAATTGTTGCTCGGAGTGTAATCCTCGATGTCCATGCTTTGTTGCAAAGGTGTAGGACTCCCTCTATTGGAATCACCATGCTCCCTTGAATATGACCCAGTCTTGTCCTCTAATGCATCCATCTGTGTGTCTTTATGCACCCCCGGTATGTTGTTGCAGACTATTGCTCACTCCTACAGTCCCTTGTATGTCACTTCCTACCATTGTATTCCCTGGTAACATCATGTAACTGCGAATATTTCCAACCACAATAGACCCTGTAACCTATGGTGTCAGCCCTGGATGTATCAACATATCAACCAATCCCTGAGTATCAACAGGCCCTGGTCGCTAAATGGATGTATCCTCATCACTAGTGCCATCTAATCCTGGATCCCACATGGATGTATCCTCATCCAAACTGTCTCCACTATTTGTGAGTACATGCTCAACTGTCTCATCGTGAGTCGTCAATGAGCTCTCAAAAGGTGGTGGCTCCTGCAACTCATGAAGCGCCTCCATGAAACTATCCTTGTCATCGATATCCTCCTGAGACAAGGCTGATACATATGAATGGTCCCCCTCTAAAATGGATGAAGGAGATACCTGACTCAACTCCTCCCAAAGTTTCTCCACCTCATTCTCTTTCTCCTCTAGCGCCCCATGGTACATCTCGTCAATCGCTAGAAGGTAGTTTCTATCTGTAAGGAGATGCTGGTAGTCGAACCTCATCACAGTCACTGCCTCTCTAAGTGTCTAAAAATCCACAATGGAGAACTCACCTCCCAAACTATCTTGTGCCAACGTGGGCCTCCAACAATACTCTGCCACTAGTGCATGTGTAGCATCAAAGTGTCCCATAGCTACCGCAATAATATCCTCACAAACCTTCAATTGCATTGCCAAATGGTGTGCCTCTCCATAAGAATTCTTCCTAGTATCTGTTGTGCTACTATGGTCCTCAGTCATGCACACCTCCTGGAAAATAATATCAGTCTCCAAAGGCGACTCGTCCAGTGTCAATGCATCTTCATACTTAGGTGTACTCACACCCAGATCATCACAAACCTCTGTACAAGATGAAGATTTCAACTCCTCCTCATGCACTGTCCTTCTATCAGTTTGTTCGTCCCACATGCTAGTGTCACCGGATGATATAGTCACATATGGCTCAAGCTTATTTGCACACTGCTCCACTACATTCATATCAAGTCTATGTCTAGCCGAAGAAACCTCCTCCTTTTCTCTCCCCAAGGAAGCTAGTAAAAGTGATACCAGCCACTCTAGAATATCATCACTCTCATCCACAATACAAGTCATAATGGCTTACATAGATATTAACACATTTTTTGGATGAGCTCCACTGAAAACAAAGAGGAAAATGTGAAACATATCAATTATCAAGTAAACACACCCAATGTCTAGCATCAAAACACATGACTCAATCTTGGCCATCGTTTCCAGAATGGTAACCCTCTCTCCAAACAAGGGATTAATTATATCATCCAACCCTCGTAAAGAAGTAATAATAAGCTGGAAGGTGTCTCTCGACACATCATCTTTGTATAGAGCGTTCGGTGCTATGATTCTGGTGATCTCACTTATACATATGGCCACCCTAAGTGAAACCTCTCCATCATGGTGTCTCAACAACTTTGACATAGCTAGAGCTTCCCTTAATGTGTGTATTGCATCCAACATAACCTTTGAAGGAGACTGACCCACCTTAGATAAATTTTCTATTGTTTGCTTGAGAATTTTAAGAAGAGTGCTTTTGAAGTGAGGGAGTGATTGTAACCTCGTTCCCACCTCAAACACATGTTGTTCCAACTGATTTTCCATTTTTCTCATGTATTTGTTGTTAATGTTCTCCATTCAAAACCTCACAGTTGCAGAGGACCATGCTCTAATACCACTGTAAGATTCCACTATAGAATCTAGCAAAAATCTAATTTAGTTGGTTGGGGGATTTCGTCAAACACTTGGCATACAAGCTCCCAACTCCCTTGAAATCAATTCAATGCTTGTTGTCCCAATTAACTCAAGTTTAACGGTTGAATATTATGTCAAACACATCATATGCAACACCTATTCCCTTCCAAATGAGTGGTTGTTTTGAATTTATGCTTGTTGTTATGTTTATTTGCCGCTGGCTGGTTGAAGTGTTTTCTCAAACACTTTGCATGCTAATGTTGTAGCTTTTGTTTTAATGTGTTTCAGAATTGTTAAGTGTGCAAAATATCATCATATGTCAAGGAAATACATGATAGACATATGAAAAGAAATACCCAAAAGAGATGGCAACAATAATAACAAAATACCTCCAATCCTTGACTTATTTATATATAATATAAGAGTTCAATGCCAAGGAAATTTTGAGATTTGCATACAATGATATGGCGGTTGTTTTATATGGCTGAAATGGCTCCAATACAATAGAAATCATCAACAATAATCTTCCACAAGTAGCCTCAATGATGGCTACCCAAAGGATGAATCTCCCACATGAAATAGTAGCTGCAATGAAGAGAAATGTGTCATGGTTGTAGAAAATTCGCCCTGTTGAATATCAACTCGATCCAAGGGATAAATAACCTCAAATCCACGCCAAAACTCAACCAAGATGTATACAACCCGGTCCCCACAAGTAGAAACTGATACAACCCCAAATTATGAAGTTTTCCACTACTAGATGCGCCCCTCCAAGCAATATTTTTCCCCTAGAAATAAAAGATTTGTGCCACGAGAGAATGAAATGGTAACTCCAATTCCTATAGAAAAACACCTGTAGAATATTTGGCTAGAGTGAGATCTCCCCATTGAAACCAAACCCTCTAACTAGAGTGGATCTTTCATCACTGAAACTAGATCTAGGGTTTTACTCCAAACCCTAAGCCTTCAAAGCTCCTTGAGCTCTCCACAATCTCAACTCAAAAACATAACATGCATAATGAGAGGAAATGAGCCCCTATCTCTTCTTTATACCCCTCTCACCTTTTGCCTCCTTAAGTGACTTTTAATTAATCTTTTAATATTTTCTCTAAAATCACTTTATTAATTTTTACCTTTTTAACCCTAGAAAGTGATTAATTTTACTTTATGATTTCTCCTGCCACTGAAATTCACTTTTCATCATTCTATCTTGTAGATATTTTCAACCTGGTTCCAATGAGATATTACACTAAGGTATTTCCCCAAAAACAAGCTCCAAATAGTACCTTTAGTGTACTTAATTAAAATATACTCAATAATAACCCTGTTTTACGGAAATCATCGGATTGCAACGGAACCAAAGTCAAGACATGCGGAAATGGTCATGATGATGAATAATGGAAGATAAAATAGTTGGGCCCATCACATATGATAATTAAAGTGACTTGTAAGGTTATTTTCTTTATTAATCATAGAGTCACTTTATAACCTTATTTTAATTAAGTAATGTCACCTTTATAATTTAGCTTTAATAAGCTAGTGACATCAATTAATCTCCATAGTCTCCCCTTTCCCACTGATTATAGCCTACGAGAAGAGTGTATAGGCTAATCCTTCATCCTCTGTGTAGTCATTTGGAAAGGGACATTACAGTCCTCCCTTCCCAAAATTGCTTGTCCTCAAGCAATCGTTGAACCAAGCTCTGCCTAATGTGGCTCTCACTCCATGTAAGATCCTCTATGATCCTGCCTCCTACCATGAATCTGTGCCCCAAGTCTCTGACCGATGGTCTCGCTTTCCCTGTGACAACCTCTACTGGTATGTTCCCCACCATAAATGTGCACACACTATTTGTGACTAAACGTCTCCCTTAATGAACTGTACCCTGTGCCCACTGTCTCTGCTTGGATATCCCCTCATAAGACTGTCGCCTCATCAGTGGTTGTGACTCTCTAACTGTTGTGTTATGGATACCACCATGTCCCAACACCATCTCCATTTTTTGTGTTGAAGCGTCCTTGGGAGCATTAGTGGTCATGCCCCTTAGAACTACCCTTTGTCCTCTTGCAATCTTGAATGCCGTGTTCATTTTTTGGTAGTCCTGAGAGATCATCCCTAAAGTACTGAGCCACTGTACTCCCAAGATGATATCTGTGTCCTCCAGATCCAACACAAAAAAATCAGCCGCCACTGTATGGTTTCCCATGGAAAACTCTAGGTGTTGAACCCCCTATGTGCACGCCATATTGTGTCTACCTATCACCAACACTATGAAATCTCCAATATCAATTGTAGGTAAACGCAACTTCCTAGCTAATCTCGAGTCAATGAAGTTGTGGGTGGCCCTACCATCAATCAAGATCATGACTCGTTGTCCCTGTACTCCTCCCCTAATCTTGAATGTATGAAAATTAGGAATTCTTGGTAGGGAGGTGATAGTCATCCCCTTAGCCTCTCCATGAGGCCGCTCTTCATCACTGTTGCAAACTATGCCCTGAGTCTGTCCTCCTCTCCTATCTCCATCACTTTCCAAATGTACCTGATTATCCTCCCAACACTTGTGACTTGGCTTCCAAGACTGTCTGCATCTGTAGCAAAGACCCTTTTGTCTCAACTCCCTCTGAGTCTCTCTGTCTGACCGATCTCTCCATTGAAACCAAACCCTCTAACTAGAGTGGATCTTTCATCACTGAAACTAGATTTAGGGTTTTACTCTAAACCCTAAGCCTTCAAAGCTCCTTGAGTTCTCCACAATCTCAACTCAAAAACATAACATGCATAATGAGAGGAAATGAGCCCCTGTCTCTTATTTATACCCCTCTCACCTTTTTCCTCCTTAAGTGACTTTTAATTAATCTTTTAATATTTTCTCTAAAATCACTTTATTAATTTATTTACCTTTTTAACCCTAGAAAGTGATTAATTTGCCTTTATGATTTCCCTGCCACTGAAAGTCACTTTTCATCATTCTATCCTGTAGATATTTTCAACCCGGTTCCAACGAGATATTACACTGAGGTATTTCCCCAAGAAACAAGCTCCAAATAATACCTTTAGTGTACTTAATTAAAATATACTCAATAATAACCCGTTTTACGGAAATCATCGGATTGAAACAGAACCAAAGTCAAGTTGTGCAGAAATGGTCATGATGATGAATAATGGAAGATAAAATAGTTGGGCCCATCACATACGATAATTAAAGTGACTTGTAACGTTATTTTCTCTATTAATCATAAAGTCACTTTATAAGCTTATTTTAATTAAGTAATGTCACCTTTATAATTTAGCTTTAATAAACTAGTGACATCAATTAATCTCCATAGTCTCCCCTTTCCCACTGATTATAGCCTACGAGAAGAGTGTATAGGCTAATCCTTCATCCTCCATGTAGTCATTTGGAAAGGGACATTACAATCCTCCCTTCCCAAAATTGTTTGTCCTCAAGCAATCGTTGAACCAAGCTCTGCCTAAT
>SNQJ01S0123579.1:0-19240 GCA_010110895.2 Picea sitchensis
TTTGATAATTTATGATTTCATTTGTTTTAATTTGTTGGAGTGTCTCATAAGTGTTAGTCTTTGAGCAACTTCACTACATGTTTTGGATATATTTCTTGATATCTAACTTAGTCTCTACTATGTAAATTTAGCAAAATCAACTTTAGTTATCTAACTTCACTTTGGTATTAATATTGAACACAATGAAATATTTAACAAAATTAACTTTAATTATCTAACTTGAGTATTAGTCTCTACTATGTAAATTTAACAAAATCAACTTCAATTATCTAACTTCACCTTGGTATTAATATTGAACACAATAAAATATTTGCTATAGTCTCTTATTCTAATTAGATATATGGTTTTCATGGTTATTTTTTCTCACCATTCATCAATTTCCTTTTTTACCAATTTTACACATGATTCAATTATATTGCATGATGTTATGAAGGTTTGTGTACTAACAATGTCATTTTAATGTTGTAGGTTGCACAAGACTAAGTTGGATTAAGTCGTTGCTTATCAAAACAAAGTTGTGTACAAGTGAAGGACATTAATTAGTTTTACACATTTTCTAATATTGTGAACAATTTTATTTTTGTTATTATATTAATAGTCGAAGCCGATCGACAAATGAACATGAATGTAAACTATCAATAATAAAAAGACACAAGGGTTTATTTTTTGTGGAGAGGAATTCAACCCCTCAAAAAGCTTGAAGGAGTTTAAATTATATCCTCAGGTTGTGTTTCTTGGTGGACATGGTTTTATTGTGTGATTTTTCTTCACATGGTGGTCTCAACACACTACATACTCAAATGTTTTTCTTGCATTTTAACCGCATTCTATACATTACCGATCAAAAAGGAACTTTTTTATAATAAATTTATAAATATGCTTTTATATCTCTTCATAACATAAATACATATGGCAAATTATACAAACATAAAATTTATACATCAAAATACATTTTACACAGTTTGGAATACATGAAAATAACAAATTATTTTTTATTTTTACCTAACATGTAAATATGTATGCATGGAATTTTGTAATATAGAGATACGTTTTGCATTTGTGAAATTAGAGTTATTTTTGTGCTAGCATGCAAAAAAGTATGTGGTTATGAGTCATGCATAGAGTGTACGTTAAAATGCGTTTTAGGTAAGCGGAAGTTGTATGCATAGGTTTGTAATATCGAATGCGATTTTGCGTTGGAGATTAGTTGGTTTTTGTTTTCACCTAATATGCAAAGAATGCATGGACAGGTGTACGTACATGGTGTATGCAGATGCGTTTAAGATACCATTGAGTTAGGTATTTTTTTTATTTTTATTTTCATCTTTATTTTGAATATGTTTTATATAGTGAGGGGTGTGTATTTTGACCCTTTTTTTTATTAATTTTTTCTTATTAGTAATTTTATATTATTTTTGTATTATTATGTTAATGCATATGAGTATATATTGAATATGTTTTTTTATGATTTGATTGTTATTGTATTATTTTGACTTTTTTTTATTAATTTTTTACTTATTATTAATTTTATTTTTTTTTTTTTTTTTTTTTTTTTTTTTTTTTTTTTTTTTTTTTTTTTTTTTTTTTTTTTTTTTTTTTTTTTTTTTTTTTTTTTTTTTTTTTTTTTTTTTTTTTTTTTTTTTTTTTTTAAAGTATTAAAATGTCTAATTATCTATATTTGAATTATGGTTATAGATGTGAAAATGGTGTTTTTTACTTTTTATATATTTTATATATATGTGTTCTTTGGGACTTATTAAATTATATATATTTGAATTATCGTTATGGATGTGAAAATGGTTATATGTATTTTTGGGACTTAATTGTATAATTATGAATATGTTATTTAATTATTTAAGTGATATATGTATGAGTGTGGTTTGATTGTTTTAGGTGTTTTTTTTGTTTGTGAATATATGAATGTACTTTTAATTAAATATGTATGTGTAAGAAAACAACATTGATTTTGATTGTTTGAGATTGTTATTTTCATTTGTGGATGTGAAAATGGTGTTTTTCCTTGCTTTATATATGTATTCTTTCTCAAGACTTGGATTGTATAATATGGATATATTATTTAGTAGTTAGTGGTATATGAATGTATAAATATACCCCAGTTATGAGTATATGCTGTTGTTTTTGATTGTATATATGAATATGCTTTGATTGTATTTGTATATGTATATCTATGAATGTATTATTTTGAGGGTTGTGTTGTATGCATGGATTTGTGAATATATGAATGATATGCTCTTGATTGTATTTGTGTTGTTTATGAATATATTAATGTACTTTTTAATTAAAATATGTGTGTGTGTAGAAACATTGATTTTTAATTGTTTGAGGTGTTATTTCATTTGTGGATGTGATGATGTTTTTATATATATGTATTCTAGGACTTAGTTGTATAAATTATAGGATATAATATTTAGTAGTTAAAGTGAGTATTTAATATGAATGTATAAATATTCTTTAGGTGTATTATTTTCATTGTTGTGAATATGAATATGTTTTTAGTGTATTTAATATATATATACATGAATGTAGCTAATTTAGTGTTGTATTTGTATGCATTGTTTGTGAATATATTAATATGCTCTTGTTTGTATTTGTGTGTGAATATATGAGTATGAATTGTGTTTATGTATGTATATTGTTGTAGATATGGAATATGGGTTGTTTATATAGGTATAGTGTTTGTGAATACATGAATATGTTTTTGATTGTATTATTTGTACTTATATATTTATAAAAAAAAGTAAAGTTTGTAATCATTTCATTGTTTATGAATATATTTATATCCTTTTGATTGTAATTGTATGTATTATTTCATTATTTGTGAATATATGAATATACTTTTGATTCTATTTGTATATGTATTTATGTCATAAAATGTAATATTTGTGTATTTTTTCATTGTGTGTAAAATATGTTTTAGATGTATTTGTATGTGTACTCATTGTTTGAATATATGAATAGCCACTTTTGATTGTATTTATATATGTATACTTATAAATGTATTATTTTGAAGTGTTATATTTGGCAATACCACATTTATTCAGAGTGTTGTTTTATTGTTTGTGAATATATGATTATATACTCTTAACTGTATGTGAATATATGATTATGCTTTTATTATTTTATGTATGTATATTTTTGACTATATAGATATGGTTTGATTGTATATCTGATGTAGTGTTTTGGAGAAATAGACCTTTTGATTTGTGGCCCAATACTTGTATGTTTATAAAATGTATTGTTTGTGTGTTATTTTCATTGTTTATAGATATATAAATGTGTTTTTATTGTAATTGTATGTGTGTATTCATTGTTTGTGAATATATGAATAGAAACTTTTTGATTGTATTTGTACTTGTATGTCTATGGAATGTGTGATTGTGTGTGTGAAAAAATATGTTTTTATTTGTATTTGTATGTATTGTTTATGAATATTGTTTGCATTGTTTGTGAATATATGAAATATGTATTGCTTTCATTGTTTTTTTAGATATATATGAATATACTTTGAGTTGTATTTGTATATGTATACCTATGGAAATGTATTGTTTGTGTGTTGTTTTCACTGTGTGTGAAAAAAAAAATGTTTTTTTTTTTTTTTTTATTGTATTTGTATGTAGTGCTTTCATTGTTTGTGGATATATGAATATGCTTTTGATTGTATTTGTATGTGTGCCTATGGATGTTGTTGTTTTTGGGTGTTGTGTTTGTGCATTTGATTTGGGTGTTGTTTTCATTGGTTTGTGGATATATGGATATGCTCTTTTTTGTGTTTGTTGAATATGGTGTGCTTGTGTTCATGTATGTACATGTTTGTGGAATGTACTGGTCTGGGTTTGGGTTGTATGTATATGGGTATGGTGCTTTGTGAGGGTCACACATGGGTATGTTTTGTATGTTTTATGAAATGTTGTTTGTCATTTTCATTGTTTATGACTATATAAGTATGTTTTTATTGTAATTGTATGTATTGTTTCTTAAATTTGTTTGTTGAGATATGGATATGTATGTTTATTGTTTGTGAATATGCTCTTGATTGTATATAAGAATATGCTCTTTATTCTTTATGTATGTATATTGTGTTGTGAATATACTCTTGATTGTATTTGTAGTATATGAATATGTTTTTGATTGGATATATGAATATGCTCTTTATTCTTTGTATATTGTTTATGAATATATAAATATGATTTGATTGTATTTGTTTGTGAATATATAAATAGTTTGATTGTGTATTTGTATATGTCTATAAAATGTATTTTTAGTATGTTGTTTCCTTCGTTTGTGAATATACCTTTTTGATTGTATATGAATATGCTTTGTGTATGTATGTATATTGTTTTGTGAATATACTCTTTATTCTTTATGTATATTGTTTGTGAAATGTTATTATGTGTACTTGTATGTCTATGAAATGAAATGTATTTAAATGAATATTTTAAATATTTGTATATGTATACCCTATGAATGTATTTTTTTTTTTTTTGTTTTATATGAGTGTATGGATGAGTTGTTTTCTCATCTTTTTATATATATTATTGTTTGTATGTTTTGTTAGTTTTGTATATATTTATATTTGATTTTTAATTTTTGATTTATATTTGAATTTTTTTTAAGTACATATTTGAATTTTTAAAAGAGATTTTTTATTTTATATTTTAAATTTGTTTTGCAAGAAAAACAAATTATAATAAAATAAATAAACAAAGTATAATTTTTTACTCATCATTTCAAATGTACTAAAAAAATAAAAACATAATTTAATTATGAAATATAACATATCATTAATTTCCATAACTTAATAAAACAACAAGTTTAATTTATGGAAATGTAATTTATTTATTTCATAATAACAAAACATAAATTTAATTACGAATATAACATAACATTAATTTCCATATAATAAAACATGAATTTAATTATAAAATATAACATAACATTATTTTCCATAACATAATAAAAACTTATATTTAATTATGAAATGTAACTTGTAACATTATATTTCATAACCTAATAATTAATAGAATTTCAGATTTCAATTTCAGAGGTATTCTCATAATTTTTTTAAATTTCATAAACTTAAAATTGATAATATATAACTTAAATGTAAAGTAACATTAAAAAGTGTTGGTGTATGTGTGTGTATGTGTGTATGTGCCGCTTGCTTGTTGTGAATGTATGCATGTGAATGAGTTATGCCCTCATTGGACATGGAATATTTCTGTATTTGCGTCATTAAGTTGAATCCCAATACCACCAATGATGGATGGATTTTTTGAGGTCATGTATGAGCTCTCACCTAAATGGTTGACCTTGTTGGTGAGATTTCAATGTCTAAAATAAGAGAGCTTTATTTTATTTTATTCATTAAAAAATTTTAGTAGTATCATTTTTTTTTGTCAAAAATATAATTTATTTTAAAATTTAATAAAATATATAAAAACATTAATTTAAAAAATAAATAAATAACATTTTTTTTTTTTTTTTTTTTTTTTTTTTTTTTTTTTTTTTTTTTTTTAATTTTATTTGAATTTTTTAAACATTTAAGGGTTTGAATTTTTAAAGAGATTTTTATATTTTTTATGTTTTAAGTTGAAAAGACTGAATGATGGAATTGTAATGTAAAGAAATGGAAATAAACAAGGAATTTCAGTAGATTTTTGTATTAATAGTCATCATTTAGGTATTTAAAGGTGTAAAATTAAAATTTAATTATGAAATATAACATAACAATTTTTCATAACTTAATAAAACATAAATTTAATTATAAAATATAATATATATTTCAATTCAAATTCTCATAATTTTTTTTAATTTCATTAACTTAAATTGATAATATATAACTTAAAGTTAGTGAATGATTATGCCTCATTAGCTATGGAATGACAGATGTTTTTGAGGTCATATGATCTCTCACCTTCACGTGATTTTGTTAGTGAAGATTTAATATCTCAAAACTAAGAAGAGCTTTATTTTTTTTATATTATTTTTTATTTTATTAGTTAAAAACTTGTTTTAATGATATTCAAAAGGATTTTTAAAATATAGTAGAGTTTTTTTTAAAGAGTTAATAAAATATGGCTTGTTAATTTGAGTAAATGAAAATAAATATTTTATTTAATAATATAAATATGGAATTTTAAAAATTAATACGATGTAGGAAATAATCCTTAAAAGCATTTATGATATAATTATAGTTTCAAAGGGAAATTAAATAGAATTTTGTTGATTGAAGGTGTTGTAAAGTTTTTTTTTTGTTATGTTTTAAACAAAATAAAAATTGATATAATATAGTTTTTAAGAAAATAATATATAATATAGTTTTAAAAATAAAATAAGAGTGTAACTCTAGTTTCAAAATACAGAAATTTGAGATGAAAAGGGTATTTTGTAATATGTTTTCAAAAATACTCAGAAATTTGTAGGAATGAAAAATTATTGTGTATAGTTTCAAAAATTAAGTAGATTTTGTGTTGAAAATTATTTATATATAGTTTTCAAAATTAAATAAAATTTTGTTGAATTGAAAATATTTTTATATTTCATTTGAAAGATTATTACATGATAGTTTTAAAATCAAATGAAATTTTATTGATTGAGAAAATTATTTGTAATACTCAGGTTTTAAAGAGATCAAATAAAATTTTATTGATTCAGAAGGTGTTTTAATTAAGGTTTTAAAATCAAATAAAATTTTATTGATTGAAAAGGAATTATTTGTGCATTTCATTTTTGTTTATATTTTTAAACAAAATAAAATTAAGATATAATGTGGTTTTAAAAGGTGAAGTAAAAGTTTTTTCATTTTTATGTTTTAAAAACAAAATAAAATTAAGATGTAATATAGTTTCAAAAATAAATAAAATTTTGTTGATTGAAAAATAGAGGATGAGAGGGGGCATTAACAGAAAAAGTGTATTTATTTAATTTTATTATAATACACTTTCTGTGTCTCCCTCTAATAAAAATTAAGATATAACATAGTTTCAAAGGAATAAATAAAAAATTTTCATTTTTTATGTTTTATATAAAATAAAAAATTAAGATATATAGTTTCAAAAAATAAATAAAATTTGTTGGAGTTAAGAAAATAGAGGAGATTTGGGAGAGGGGCATTAATACCTTTTCTATTAATGCTTATACTGAAAAATAGATATAATAATATAATTTCAAATACCAAATATTAAATTTTGTTGATTGAAAAATTAATTGTACATTTCATTTTATTATGTTTTAAATAAAATAAAAATTAAGATATATTTCATTACTAACATTTATAATGTTTATTTCCTTTTGTTATGTTTAAAAAAAGCAAAATTAAATAAAGAGAAATTTTATTTTATGTTTTAAATAAAATAAAATAAAAATATAATAAATTTTTAATTAAAAATAAAATAAAATTAAAGTATATATTTTTATTTTTATAATTTTAAAACAAAATAATAAAAGTGGGATATAATATAGTTTCAAAAGTAGAGTAAAAAGGAATTTTGTTGATTGAAAAATAGAGGGTGGAAGAAGGACATTAATAAAAAAAAAAAGTAATTAAATAAAAAAATCATTTTGAAACCATATTTTATTTTTATTTTTTATTTTGTTTAAAACATAACAAAGGAAATGTACAAATAAATTTTTTAATCAACAAGGAGGAATTTTATTTAGGTTTTTTTTGGAATATATTACAAATAATTTTCAAATGGAAGTGTTATAAAATGAATTTTTCAGTCAACAAATTTTATTTAGGTTTTTGAGAACTATGTTACAAATAGTTTTCCAGAGTAAGATGTATAAAATGAATTTTTCAATCAATAAAATTTAATGATTTTCCAGTCAGTAAGGAAATGTTTTTGCTTTTTAAGCTATTGTATTTATTTGATTTTGAGAACTGTTATATTGATTTTTGGGAGCTATATTTATATGAATTTGATTTTTAAGGTGTAATTATGTTTTTGGTTTGAGTGTATTGTATCGTTTTTGAGAGTTATGTTATGTTGTTGGGTTTTGCAAGGAAACTATATTAAGATAAATATATAAATAAATGAAATTATATAAATAATTTTTTTTAATTTTTGAAAATATTTATATTATTTTATTTTTAAAACTATATTATTTTATTTGATTTTAAAATTATATATATATCAATTTTTTGAAACTATATTATATTATTTAATTTTTTGAACTATTATATTATTTGATTTTGAAACTATATTATATTATATCAAAATTTTTATTTGTTTTTGAAATTATGATATATTGCAATGTTTTATGATTTTATTTTGAAACTATATTTATTTGAGTTTGATTTTGTTTAATGTTTTATAGTTGATTTTTGAAGTACGTATTTGGTTTGATTTTGTTTATGTTTTGAAGCAAATAAAGAGAATTAAGTTATTATATGGTTTCAAAAATTAAAATAAACCACATTTTTATGTTTAAACAAAATAAAAAGAGGGTAAGATATAATATAGTTCCAAAAATCAAATAAAATTTTGTTAATTAAAAAGGTGTTTGTTATGTTTTTTTAAACAAAATAAAAATTAATTTTTTTTTTTTTTTATTATAATAATTATATTCAATTTTATGAATGATTAATTTATTGTGTGAATTGTAATTTTGGTTATTTTTATTTAAAAGTAATTAAATAAAAAAATTCATTTTTATGTTTTAAACAAAATAAAATTAAAAGATATAATATAGTTTCAATCAACAAACTTTTATTTGATTTTTGAAATTATAATGCAAATAATTTTTTTCAATCAATAAAATTTTATTTGATTTTTAAACATATTACAAATAATTTTTCAATCAATAATTTTTATTTTTAAATGTATATTATTTGATTTTTGAAACTATATTATTTTATTTGATTTTTTAAAAATTATATTATATATTATTATTTATTTTTTAAATTATATTATATTATTTTATTTTTTGAAACTATATTATATTATTTTATTTTTGAAACTATATTATATTATTTATTTTTTGAATTATATTATATGTTTTGATTCTTTTTAAAGGTATATTGTAATTAGATGTTTTGTGAAACTTTATTTTCAAGGCTAGCATTGTTTGTTTTTTGTTATGTTTCAAATAAAATAAAAATTTAAGATATAATATGGTTTCAAAAGAGAATCGAGAATTTTATTACCTTTATGTTTTAAACAAATAAAAAATTAAGATATAATATAGTTCAAAATCAAATAAATTTTGTTGATTAAGAAAAATTATTTTTGCATTTCATTTTGTAATTAATAGAAAAAGTAATTCCATGTAAACTTTTATATCCTTTTAAATATAAAACTTACTTTTTCTAGTGAAAAAAAATAGACAAAATAAAAAAAAAAAAAAAAAAAAAAAAAAAAAATTTTAAACAAAATAAAATTAAGCTATAATATATTTTCAATCAACAAGGTTTTTTATTTGATTTTGAAACTTATATTATATCTTCAATAGATACATACATAACAAAATGGAAATATATAAATAATTTTTAATCAACAAAATTTTATTTGATTTTTGAAACTATGTTACTCCTTATTTGATTTTAAAACTGTATTATATAATTTTTTTTTTTTTAAATTATATTATATTATTTGATTTTGAAACTATATTATATTATATGATTTTGAAATTATATTATATCAAATTATATTATTTGATTTTTAAAAATATATTATATCAGAATTATATTATTTGATTTTTTAATTATATTACATCAATTTTTTTTTATTTTTGAAACTATATTATATCAAATTTTATTTGACTTTTTTGAAATTATATTATATCAAAATTTTGGTAAATTGAAATTATATTATATATTACAATATTTTTATGATTTTATTTTTTAAATATATTATTTGATTTGATTTTTTTTTTTTTTTTTTTTTTTTTTTTTTTTTTTTTTTTTTTTATTTAAAAAATAAATAATTTTATTTTTATGTTTTAAATAAAAATAAAAATAAAGATATAATATAGTTCAAAAAATCCAAATAAAATTTTGTTGAATATAATATAGTTTCAAAAGAATTAAAATATTTTGTTTATTTTTTATGTTTTAGGCAAATGAGATTAAAATTAAGATATAATATGGAGTTCAAAATCAAGTAAATTTTGTTGTTGATTGAAAGTGGATATAATATGGTTTCAAAAATAAATAATTTTTATTTTATGTTTTTAAAACGAAATAAAATTAAGATATAATATAGTTTCAAAAATCAAATCAAGAATTTTGTTGAATATAATATAGTTTCAAAAATTAAATGGTTTTTACATTTATTGCATGTTTTAAGGAGAATGAGTGGATGTAATGTGGATTCCGAATCAAGGTAAAAATTTGTTATTGAAATTATTTGCACATTTCATATTTGTTATGTTTTAAACAAAAATAAAATTAAGATATAATATAGTTCAAAATTAAATATTAAAATTTTTTATTTTGTTATAATTTTAAAAACAAAATAAAATTAAGATACTCTTTCAAAATTAAATGGGAATTTTTATTTTTTATGTTTTTAAACAAAATTAAAAGTGGATGTATATATAGTTTTAAAATTAAATAAAAGATTTTTGTTGATTGTAAAATAGTTTTCAATCAACAAAGGTATATTGATTACAGTATAATACAAATAATTTTAATTTTATTTTAAGTTTTATTTGGAAACTATAATGTTTTTTAATTTTTTGAGAATTATGTATGTTTTCCTTGCAGAAAACAGATTCCACTGTTATTCTTGTTGGATCGTGGGCTTTCCAGTTACGTGGACGTTTTTCCATGAATAGAATGGTCCTTTTGCTGCGGCTGGAAACCTAAGGTTATTTATTTATCTAATATGCTTTATGTCCCAGGTAAACAAGTGATATCTACTTATATGGGATATGTAATTTCCCGTCTCTAATTATAATTAATTATAATTCCATTGACATTCTCTTCAAATTATATTATATTGCAATGTTTTTATGACTTAATTTTGGCTGATTTTTGAAACTATATTATATTATTTGATTTTTAGAGGAAATTATATTATATTGCAATTTTTTTATGACTTTATTTTTTTGATTTTAATTACATTAGACATTTTTCCATGAATGGAATGGTCCTTTCTCTCTAGTTGGAAACCCTATTACATTAGACTTATTTTTCCATGAATGGAATGGTCAACTTTTCTGCACTCTGGCTGAAACCTACAAGTTACTTATATCCCAATGGTGTTTCTGTTTTATGTCCCAATAGTAAACGGATTATGTGATTTGATTTTGAGCTTCCAATTTACATTGGACATTTTCCATGAGATGGAATAGTCCTCAGCACCATTTGTGGCTGAGCCACAGAGATTTACTTATTTATCTATTATACTTTATATCCTAATAGTATTTCTGTTTGATATCACCTTATAGGATATGTAATTTCCCATCTCTAATTATAGTTCCATCCATCTCTAATTATAGTTAATTATAGTTTCATTGACATCCCCTCTTCAATTATAAATTATATTATATTTACAATGTTTATGACTTAATTTTATTTGTGATTTTTGAAACTATATTATATTATTTTTTTTTTAAATAAAATAAAAATTATTAACTAAATTATATTCAAATTATATTATATTGCAATGTTTTATGACTTGTTTATTTGATTTTTTGAAACTATATTATATTATTTCCAGTTTTTGAAATTATATTATATTACAATGTTTTTATTACTTCATTTTATTTATTGAAACTATATTACATATTGTGTATTTAGATTTTAAGAAATTATATTATATTGCAATATTTTTATGACTTAATTTTATTTTATGACTTAATTTTATTTGATTTTTGAAACTATATTATATTATTATTATTTGATTTGCATTATAATATAGTTGAAATATTTTATAACTTAATTTTATTTGATTTTAAACTATATTATATTATTTGATTTTTACGGAAACTATATCCTTATCCTTATTCTTAGAACACAAATAATTTTTCAATTAACAAAATTTTATTTGATTTTAAACTATGTAAATATTTTTTATTTGATTTTAATAAAAATCAAATAAAAAAGGTTAGGTGGTTCAGGACAAACCACATGTGAGTGTTTGAGGCATGTTGGTGCAGACCTATTTTGGGAGAGAAAAACCTATTTTTGAGAACAAACCTATTTTGGGAAAGAAAAAATTATTTTTGGACCGTGCGCCATATGTGGCAGAAAAGCAACATGAAGATGTAGGAGAAAGAAACAGCATGTCACAGATGGAGCTTGACATGGCCATGCTGAGACAAACCCTAGTCATGTTGGGGTTGGGGCTTTGGACCAAAAGAATGATGTCATGTAGATGCCACATCATCATCATACTCTACCACATGTCGAAATTTGGGCATGGAAGGATGGGTCCAGGAACCGTGCTCCAACTAATTGGAAGCCAAGGTGAGACTTGTCATTGTTGGAGATGATGATGACTGCTAAAAGTAGAGTTTCCAAAAATAGTTATTTGGTTCCCAAAATTTGAAACTTGTCGAAACAAACCCAAACTCTCCACAAATGCTCAAAATGACAAGGACCATCCACATGTCTCACTAATAGGAAGTCCTCACATGTCCATGATAGTATACTCATTGAGATTATATTTGGCTTGATCATCTTAGAAAAGGACCATCCCTATGTGCCAAGCGCTCCAAGCTGTCAATAAGACCCTCAAAACCATGTCTCTAAGGGTAGCAGCACTATGGTATGTAGACGTGTCTCTCAGTGGGAATAAGCCTTTA
Organism: Picea sitchensis; assembly: GCA_010110895.2. Classification (NCBI taxonomy): domain Eukaryota; kingdom Viridiplantae; phylum Streptophyta; class Pinopsida; order Pinales; family Pinaceae; genus Picea; species Picea sitchensis. The sequence goes on from SNQJ01S0123579.1 coordinate 12,775, forward strand.
ATGGGCAAGACCAACCACCATGCGGATCCATATGCACGCCTCAGTGGAGCTCTGGGAGAATCTCAAAATGCGGTAAGGTAGTTGCATGTTGCAAATGTAGCCATAGAGATTTTCAGGTGCAATCTGGGGTTAACAATGTGGCTTCGAGGGGGATAGGTCCCCACAGTGGGATAATAGAAACCATATAGATCTCTGTTATCTATAACAACAACTCTGTGAGCTCCATAAAATGTGTACCAGTGATGCTGCGAAAGATGTGTACCAAATGCTCCTATAAAATGTGTGGAAGGGAAAGGCCACAATAGCTATACAGAGACCTTGTAAGCCATTTTGTGATACAAAGTTTGTCCAATGAGCCATGGAGTGAGATCATATGCCCTCCCACTTAGATACTCTGGGGAGTTTCATCCAAATGTCCTTTGCTACCATGTATGTAGACTCCTCCCCATAGTAAATGTGTTGATGTCAACACAAGGGTGAGAGTCACTTAATCAGATGCCAATACTATAAACACATGTGAAAGTGCGAAGGAAAGCCACCAATAATGACAATGGGTCTTAAGGAATTTATGAAACCATGACTAATAATGACATGGGTGGTGTTTGGGAGAACAATGACAGGGATCATCCAATCAAGGCCCAATGACACTCATCCTTGTGGAATGCGATATAACCGCCAATGAGGCTAACGGTTACTAAGGTGCTCTAATTCTAGGTCATTTGTAGATAATGTGTCGAAGTCAATACAAGATGACCTTTTGATAAGAAGATCAATGATGTCTCTCTTCCTTTAGCGCAAAGTGATACTCAAGAAGATCAAGATTACCATATATCTCTATTGTTGGATGAGGAATGGCTGACAAGCATAGGACTCAGTGATAAGAGATGAGGAGAAAAGACATAAAATGACTCAAGACTTTCCTATGTCTCATCAAACTACCACCCATCCTAAAAGGCTCAATGCTAACATGAACAAACAGGACTAATTGACTCCTCTAATAATGGAGCCACAGACTGAGCCTTGTGATGCAGATAGACAGCATTCAAATTTTGACCCGAGGAAAGCACTTGCTAATGGACAATTTTATTCACATGAAAGGAAAGACCCACAAAACCATTACATCTTTATAACATGGCCGTCAGGGGGTTTTCCAAAGACACAAGGTAAATACTAAAAGGAAAAACGACACTACCAGGAAAATGTAGATTGTTGTCCTACAGAAACTACTCAAAATTAAATAGAGCTAGAAGTGTTGAAATGACAATATTGAAAAGGAAAAAGACTACCTGGGCCAAAAGAATTTTACATAAAGCTACCATCCTCCTTACTCGAAGGACCAATGTAACCATGCATCCAAATGATCGGTCCGACGAGAAAGGTCAACAAAGTCAACCTTCCAGGGACCAATCGGCCAGAAACTCCATGTGACCCAAAGATGCCTTAATGTACTTGCTGGTGAAAGCATGGTGAAGGCTTACTGTGATCTAGAGACATGGGTATTTCCAGCTGGTAGCCAAGTGTGAGAAACATGAGCTAAAACTCTTTTAGTCGCTATTGAAATACCACCTCGTCACGTGGTGGGTCCGCAGATGAACTCGATATCAGGATTGATTGAACCTTGGAATAGATGTTGAAGAATAGAGATTGGTTTGCTGGACCATGGGTGGAAGTCTTCAAGATATCATCCTCTGTTTGGACCGAAGTTGACCATCGCATGATGGATGTTCTCCAGGCCGTTGGACAAACGTGATGCAGGCGGATGGAGCCTCTGCTGGGATGGTGCGGATAGGTAAGAATTCGATACGGATGGCCGGTGTTGAGAATTGAGATGCGGTGGGTGAAACATCCGTTCAAGGATTGATCAACCCCATCCCGAATGATCTATAAGATCAATGTAAACAGAGATGGGTGATTTGTTGTTGTCGCCTTTCCCCGATTTTGTGCATTAATTGTGAAACAATAAAATGATAGTTGATATATTTTGGACTCGCGATGTTAAGGCTTTCTGAAACAAGGGAAGAATCTTTGGAGGATCCCTGAGTTACTTGTAGGAGAAATGAAAAGATGCTCGAAATCCTTGACGTAAACCGTAGGCAGACAAAGAAAGACCTAAATCTGGGCTGGGGAACTGCAATATGCCATCGAAGTAAAGGTTTAGGGCACTGACACACAAAACTTTTTTATTGATATGCTTGCAAGAGGGTTGGTTGCGTCACTATTGGCAAGTCCACAACCGGTAAAATGATCACTTTGTTCAAAGAAGAGTAACTAGACTAAGAATGAGAGAGAGAAGCTATGTTAGTTGATGCAATATTCAACCAATAACCAATGAAAACCATACAATATATAGGAGAGGAGTGTGAAAATAGGAGTTAATGTGTATGAGGGAATAAGTGTGAATGAAAAATTTAGGAATTAATGCGCATGAGCAAATAAGTGTGAGTGAGTAATGCGCGTTGAGTTATGAGTGAGTGTATGGAGGATAATTTTATCTTTCCAACGCATGTTATATTACTAAATTTATTAGCCAAGGGATGAAGTTGTTATGAGTTAAGGGAAATTTGCCCTATTTTTAGGGATTTCCTAAAATTTAGAATTTTAGTTTAAAAACAATTTAAGGAGAATTTTTAGAAACAGGTTGCATGAAAAGTGATAATATGGAAAGTGTAGAGAATGGTGAAAAGTTAGCCTTGATTGGCTAAACTTTCTCCAGGGAAGTGTCACCTCACCCATGCACCACTTCTTTAGCTTAATTATTTCTCATTTAATGCATAATCCTTGGAAAATGCACCCTTGGTGCATGATGCCATGTAGATGCCACATCAATCTTTTTCTACATGCAATCTAAGCTTGCCACTTGTCATTGTTGGAGATGATGATGATTGCTAAAAATAGAAATTTCCAAAAATAGTTGTTCGATCCTAAAAATTTGAAACTTGTTGAAATTGATCCAAACTCTCCACAAATGCTTGTAATGACTAGGAGACCACCATCAGGTGTCTACTGCTTAGAAATAGACACTACTAAAAATATAAACTCCTCACATGATATTATACTCAGTGAGTTTGAGTTTTCTGAGGGATCCAAATCATGCTAATCCAGTGACATACAAGCCACAGATTGTAACACGCTAAAATAGAAATTTTGTGCCAGTCTGAATCTACTACTAAAATGGAGCACTACTAAACATAGAAGGCCTAGTATATGATATTATACTCATTGGTTTGATTTTCCATATCGGAATGGGCAATACAAGCTCGAGGTGCCAACACGCTAAAAATAGAAATTTGTGCCAAATCATCTCGAAAAGTGCTACTCCAGGGCCTAGAATCATACAAGGACCATCCATGTATGCTCAAAACCGCTCCAAACTATCAAGAGACCCAATCAAATCCACTGTCTCCCAATAATTGCTTATTTGTATGTAGACATCCTCTACGAGAATGCATGGGAGCCAAATATCTAACTCTGAACACAATAACCCTATGCCAATCATATACTTTTCTTTGATGGGAACCAACCTCTTTCTTAACACAAGTGCTAAACTCTGGGAGGATCTCAAAATACCCGATGAAATGGTGCATCAAACCCAGCCCACTAGTTTTCTGGGGTGAGATCAGGGGTTTGTCTCATGAAGCATTAGATATGGTTAAACAACATATATTGCTTAAATTTCTAAAAGTAGCCATTCCAAAAATTTGAAACTTGTCAAAACTGACCCAAACTCTCCACAAATGCTCAAAATGACTAGGAGACCACCATCCCGTGTCTACTGCTAAAAATAGACACTACTAAAAATAGAAAGGCCTCACGTGTCCATGATATTATACTCATTGATTTGATTTTCCACAAGGAATCCAAATCTGCAATCAGAATCGACATGCAAGCCCTGGTGCTTAACCTGCTAAAAATAGAAATTTGTGCCCAGAATCTGAATCTACTACTAAAAATAGACACTACTAAACATAGAAAGGCCTCGTATGTCCATGATATTATACTCATTGGATTTGATTTTCCGCAATCAGAATCGACATGCAAGCTCGAGTGCTTAACCTGCTAAAAATAGAAATTTGTGCCAAATCATCCCGAAAAAGTGCTATCGGGCCTAGAATCATGCAAGGACCATCACTGTGTGCTCAGAACTGCTCCAAACTATCAAAAGACCTACACAAACCCTGTCTCCTAAATAGTAGCAACACTTGTTGTATGTAGACATCACTCTGAAATGCATGGGAAACCAAGCTAACTCTAACTCTGTACAAAATAACCCTGTACCGATCATATACCTACCTCTAATGGGAACCAACCTCTTGCTCAACACAAGTGCTAAACTCTGGGAGAATCTCAAAATGCCAGCCAAAATAGTGCATGCTGGCTCTTAACCCACTAGATTTTCAAGGGTGAAAATCTAGGGGTTAATGCTACTATACATGAAGCATTAGATATGGTTAAATAACATATATTGTTTTTTATCATTTCAAAAGCAGAGTTGAATACCTAAAAGAATCACAAAGTTTCCTACTAGTTCTATTATAACAACACTCTTTGAATGCCCGCCTACACTACATAATTTAACCAATTCAATTAGAGCAACACTAGTGCAATTAAATTGGAGAAGTTTAACGGGATTACTATTAGAGTATTTTCCCATTACATCTCTCTATGCTCTTATTATAGTTGGGGCAGTGACTGCTTCGAATATTATATAGCAAATTATATTTTATATTCATGGTGCATGCTCCATAGCTTAACTCTTATTCTAAAGATACATTATTTGGTGGTGGCAGTGTTGCTTGACATTTGAATTATGTTATATCAAGAGATAGATAAATCAGTCCTCTAGCTAGGCAGATAATCATGTCCAAGGGCTTGTTCTACCATCTTTCCTGGATGGAGCTTCCACGACAGTATATGTGACACTGCATTGAATATTATAATGCTTATTAGAAACTACACAAACTGCACGTTATACTTGGTTCTAGTAAATTTAGGAAAACTTGAGGTAAATCCAAATTCAATATTGTTTTGATATTACAAGAATATGTTAAGTGATATTGGAGCATATCATTGAGCACATATAAATGGGTGAACTCCGAAAATAACTCTATGTGATGGAGATGGTGGCGTTTAGGGTCTGCAGGGTTCTTATGGTACCTAGCTAGGCTAGGTTGACAAGTGGTTGGGGACGATCCCTTGATCGGGGTGATGGACGGGTATACCTCGTTGGTAGATTACTCCGAAGATTAGTTGTCAAGGGACGCGATCTTCATTAAACCCATATTTAATCATGCTAGGGCTCACTTTTCAAAGGGCGTCTATTCACATGACCAAGTAAACTTTTCGGGGGTTGCTTCAATCAATGCATGTCTAGATCCTGACAGGTCATGTGGCCTTGTAGCTCCTCTGTGGAATATGTCCAAATCTAATACCAGACATTGAAAAACTCACAGAAGGTGGTATCGACAGTTGTGCATACAGCGCGAGACTCATCATTGCATGGTGTTTTGTCAAAGGATCCATCATTTCGAGTTCTCCATTGGTTAGTGAGCAATGTCCAGTCAAGGAGGTTATGGTTGAGCTTGTTAGTAGGAGATCTAAGTCGAGCGTACGAAAAAGGGGGTTGCATCAACCCTGGTCGAAAGCGTACGAAAATTGTGAAGTCACGTGGAGGAGGAGTTGCATTAGATGTGGGGGGAGACTTGAAGGTCACTCAAATAGTCGATCTAGAGGGCAAAGCTTTAGTGGGAAAAATATATGGAAGAAGTATGTATGTGGTTTCATTTAACAGTTGGATGGGGTCGTTGTGGGAGTCGGTCCTCGATTATACACCCATTTTTCCCTTGCTCTCTTAAGGTTGGATTGGGTTTATTTTCGATTATGGCCGATTATGGCCGATCGTTGGTATTGGAACCATCACTTGTGTGCCAAACCTTGACACTCACTATTCGACACCAGTGAGGAAGTTTTATCCAATATACCAACATGGATAAAACTCCCCAACCTGCCACTTGATTTTTGGATGGATTTTGATTTAAAAGCTATTGGAAAAGTATTGGGTACTTTCATAACCTTCGATACAAGTTATAAATCTTGTAAATTTCACTCAGTTGCTCAAATATTAGTTGCATTGGATCTAAGACAGGGGTTGTATGAATCAATGGAGTTAGTAATTGGAGATAAGTCATACACTCAAACGTTGGACTATCTCAACGTGCCATTTTGTTGTTCATGTTGTCACAAGGTGGGTCGTTTGTTGGTAGATTGTGAATTATCTTTTTGAAGATTCTCGCAGGGAGTTGTAGTACCAAGGGTGAATGTGGCTCGGGCTCGATCTTCTTCCCCGCCAGTGGTTGGGTCCTCTAAGAATGGTTGCCCCAATATCAATGATGATATCTCGATACAGTGTTTGGGTTCAGTAAAGGCACATACACGTGTGGAAGATTGCATTGGAGAGTCACCGACACAA
>SNQJ01S0123584.1:0-10392 GCA_010110895.2 Picea sitchensis
AAGAGTGGTTAAACTCACAGGAGGGTGATGGTGCTCTTTTGGGTGATTTTGTGATAAGGCTTCTTTTGTATGCAGATGACCTTATTCTGATTGTTAAATCCGCTCTTGGCTTGCAAGAACACTTAATTTCCCTTGAGCGCTTTTGTAGTACAGTGGGAATGCAAGTCAATACTAGCAAGACGAAAGTGGTAATTTTTTCTATCAAAAGAAAACATAAGCAACATAAGTTCTACTTTGAAGGCAACGCCCTTGAAGAAGTGGCAGATTGCAAATACCTTGGAATTGACTTCAACAAAAATCTAAGTTGGGAAGGTTGCAGAAAGAAAAGAACTTTGGGAGGTTGGAAATCGTTCTATGCTTTTCAAAATAGATGCAGAGAAGCAGAGCTATGGGATTGGAAGACTATGCAAACTTTCTTTGGGCTTTTAGTGATCCCGGTGGTTCTATATGTTTGTGAAGTGTGGGCCAGCAACACATTTGACTTACAGTGGAAACAAATTGAGAAGATTAAAAAATGCTTGATCACGAACAAGTTTAAAATTAAAAGTTCAGTCCCTTATGATATCATGCTGAGTGAAACAAGGGTTGCTCCTATTTAAGCAATTGCTATGGTGTGTCTCATAAGATATATAAAAAAAAATGAGCAAATGGAAGACAGCCGGTGGCCTAAGGTCGTCTTCAATGACAAATTATGCAAAAGGAAGAAGACGTGGATGAGACAAAATATTAAATGGCTTAGTAAATGGGATATCCACTTGAACAAGTGCCCTACGAACAGTAAAGAGATAAAGGCTTTTGTTATTGATAGGTTCCACAAGCGAACTTGGGATAAAGGGCTCGGGAGAAAGAAAGAGTATTGTATTGAAAAGTTTAACCCCACATACAATCATCATCAAAAAGCGTACATCGGGGCCAATATATCTTGGAGACCCAAAATGCTTATTTCCCAATTAAGAACCAATTCCCATCAACTCCGTTGTGAAATTGGGCGCTAGAAAAGACCAAAAGAAGCTTTGGAAGAAAGGGTGTGTGTGTTCTGCACCTATGGAAAAGTGGAAACAGAAAAGCATTTCATTTTAGAGTGTGAAGCTTCCAAAGACAGCAGGGACAACTATATAAATATATTGATAGCTAGCTCTTGGAATGATTTATTCAACGATGAGACAGTGGAGAAATTAGGGGAGCTCATCATCAAGTTGAACAGGAAAATGGCTGAATTGCTTAAATCAGTGTGTGAGGCGGTTTGTCCCATAGGCTATTGTTAACCTTGTGGACGTTAAAATTACTTCTTCTTCTTCTTGACAACATCGAGCTCAAGTCACAGGTCATTGAGATGCTAGGAGGAAGAGTAGTGGGTGTACCTGCAATCACATCCCATATTCAACAAGGCACGACTACGTTCCCATACTGTGGACAATCGTTCTTCATCATCGATTGTTCATGTAGTCTCCAGGCTGCCATTAAGCCTCATGGCCTGGGATGTTTTTTTGCGTCTCTTTGTATGGAACTCTGCTCAACAATGCCTTTATTCTATTGATATTCGTTGCTCTAACCCTAATGGAGACATTATACAGGCCTCTACTCAGGCTGAGACTTTGCGACCCAGCATGAAAATGAACTTTCTTGACGCTTTTCAAATTCTCGGTTTTTCTCCAAATTTTCATTTTCGGGGCTTCCCACCTGCAAAATCTTTTTCTCTTTGCATTATGGAGATGCTCCATATGACCATGCAAGACCGAGAAAAAATTTCTAACGAGATCAGGGCTATTGGTCTTCAAAATGAAACTGCAAAGAAATGACAATAAAGAGTTTCCAAGTAGATTGATAGTTATTTTGGGTACGGGTTGCTATGAAAACATCTTATCAGAGAAAAATGTTCCAATGGCCTATAAGATTGGTGTATATAATATTGTTGCTATGACAAAGTTGGCATCAATGGATAAGCATGCACCCAAAATTATTCAATGATAAATATCAAGAGCATTTCGAGAAGCCCTGAAATCATGCTAGATGATCTTTTAGAAATTTTGTCTGGACGAGACAGGTATGTTTCCAGTCTTTTATTTGTATTAATTGCTTGTTGCAACTTCAACAACCACAAAATTGGTTTGAGGAAAGAGTACCCTCCAAATGTTTCATTGTCGAAATAGTCGACGTCTCCATTCTCCATTTTCAATCTCATACACTGTAAGATGGACATGATTAATGCATCTATGCTAGAGCACATTTAGAGTTTCGAGGTGTATTATTCACAATACAAAATACAGGATCACAAAAGAAAAATGATAAGAGAAACAACAGTCTTCATTGTCACAACAACATCTTCAGCAAAACACACCAAAGGGTCAGAGTGGAAGAAAAAGGAAGTTTCAATATTCTTCAAAAGCAACAAATAGAAAAAAGGAAGTTTCAATCTTCTTCAGAAGCAACAAATAGAAATAGCTCTGGAACTGGCAATACTCTTTGTCTTTCACGAAATTTAGCACCTTCAATTCCTTCAACTCATACACCTATACACCTGGAGATGCTATGTCAATGGTTGGTACTTTATAGCATAATTGTTAAAATATGGTAATTGCAAATAATATTCTACTTATTATTGAGCTATTGAGCTATTATCTTATAGATCAATCCCCTTTTCCCCTTTTGTGGATTGATCATGTTGGGATTTGTAAAAGACCAAATCCCCTTTTATGGATTGGTCAAACCCTAATTATTATGTTGCTAATTAAGAAGTCAGCCCCCACGCCTAATTAAAGTGGCTTTAACGACCAAGTGAAGAAGTCGGCCCTGCTTGATGAAGAGACACCACCCTAGCGCCTGCCAGCCAGTATAAATAAGTGGAAGGTGCCTCATCAGCTCACTCACTCAAGTCACTCATCTAGTGCGCAAGTTTGAAGGAAGCTTCAGTTGACAGTTGTCGAAAGAAGGAAGAGAGAGGCGCATTGCTCAATGTTGGATATTCTCTTGTGTTTGGTTTATTATCATGTCATTGTATTGGCATTCTATATTAAGGAAGTTTTTGCTGGGTTTTCTCCCCCATGAGGGTTTCCCGGGATAAATGTTGTGTACCTTGTGATTGTGTATCTTTCAGTGATCCTCCTATTATTGTCTAGTAAATTGAAAATAACTTAATCGTTGGTCTAAATTTAACATGGTTTCAGAGCTTGACTGAATAGAGCACCTTTCACTGGGTTACCAAAAATGTCACTGTTGTCATACAAGAAAATTAGGGCATTTTGTTGGAAGATAATTTCAGCCTAAAAACTACCTAGGGAAGTGTGCCCTAGCCTAGCAAAATCATTGGCAGCTTAAGCATGCATTTTCAGTGGCCAGAGCCTCCAGAAAGTGAAACCCTAGTTTTCACTGGTACCAGAAAACCAGGAAACTAGAACCAGTACCAGAAGTACCAGTCCAGATTTGCGTAGGTCCAGTTTCAAGGGGTAAAATTTGGATTTTTAAAAAACTGACTGCACCAGGCTACTCGCCTCATCCAAGCGCACCTCCTGGTAAGTTCAAATTTAATTTATGAGCACTTTCATTTTTTGGTCATTTTCTCAGCTCCAGATCAAGATGTCTGCAAGCACCAAGCTTGTTGACAAGTTAGAAGGTGTGGATAACTTTTATGCCTAGAAGTATAGGATTTCACTCATTCTTGAAGAGAATGACCTTGCAAGATTCATCAAAGAAAATGTACCAAAACCCACAGATGCTACAACTAAAGCAAAGTACCAAAAGGACATGGTTAGGGCGAAAAGAATCATTGCAAACTCTATCAAAGATCACTTGATCCCTCGAGTGGCATCGAAGAATACCCCAAAAGAAATGTTTGATGCCCTAACCAGATTGTATGGAGAAAGAAACATTAATCGGAAGAAATAGTTCATGACTATTTCTCTAGGATCTCTCAATTCAAGGAACAACTAGAAGCAATTGGAGATACCCTAGTTGAAGATGAACTCATAATGACAACTCTTAATGGTCTCACAAGACCTTGGGATGCATTCATCCAAACCATTTGTGCCAGAAAGGAGAAACTACAATTTGACAGTCTTTGGGAAGAATGTGTTCAAGAAGAAGCAAGAGTAGCTAACCGAGAAGCAGTACTATTAAGGGATGAATATCAAGCTCTAGTTGCTCATACTGAAGGAGGAAAGAGAAGGTCTCACTTCAAGAAGGAGACCCACCCACATAAGGAGTCTCACTCCCCAAATAGATTCATCCATAAAGAATCTCCTCCTCCAAGGAGATTCCAAAAGTTTCAGAAAGGTCAAAGAAGAAAAAATGATTTCTCATCTTATCAAAGTTACCTTTGTGACAAGATGAGACATATTGCTAAGAATTGTCAAGCCAGAAGAGAAGAATACAAGAAGAGAAACAACAAAAGACACCAAGCCCATGCAGTGGAAGATGATGAGCCACCCACGAAGATGATTAAATAAAAGATTGAAGACTACATCTTAATCTATGCCCTCTCGGGATCAATGTCATCGGGAGAGGATACTTGGCTCATAGATAGTGGTGCTTCTAAGCACATGATAGGTCAGAGAGACATTCTCTCTATCCTTACTGAAAATAACTTTCCCCAAAAAGTTACACTTGGAGATGATTACCAGTGCTCTATCAAAGGAGTGGGAGAGTCCATTTGCAAACTTGATTCAAGGACCCCAATGAAGATGAAGGATGTACTATATGTACCAGGTTTGACGAAGAATTTGCTTTCTATCTCAGCTTTATATAAGAAAGGCTTCAGGGTTGCATTCATAGATGGTGAAGTCCTCATGTGGCCTAAAGGAAAAACCATAGAAGATGCAATTGTTATTGCAACTGAAGAAGGTGGCATGTATAAATTAAAAGGTCACTCAGATGCAGCCTTGACTCACTCCACCGAGAGTCCATGTGAAATTTGGCATAGAAGAATAGCTCACATCAATTACAAAGCCCTACCATATGTTAGCAAGGTAGTTACAGGTCTGCCAGATTTCAAGGTTGATCATAAAGGTGTGTGCAAGGGATGTGCACAAGGAAAGAACGTAAGGAATCCTTTCCCGAAGAGCGACAGTAAAGCATAAGGAGTCTTGGAGCTCATCCACTCAGATGTATGTGGCCCAATTCCATCAACCTCTCTTAGTGGGTATGTATACTATGTATCATTTATTGATGACTATTCTCACAAGACTTGGGTTTACTTCTTGAAATCAAAATATGAAGTGTTTGAGAAATTCAAGGAATTCAAAGCCTTGATAGAGAATCTATCTGAAAGAAAAATCAAGATACTCAGGTCAGATAATGGAGGAGAATACACCTCAAAAGAGTTTGTAAATGTTTGTAGAGATGTCGGGATTAAGAGGGAGCTCACCACTCCCTACAATCCTCAACAAAATGGTGTAGCAGAAAGAAAGAACAAAACTATAATGGAAGCAATGAAGACTATGATCCATGATCAAGATCTTCCAATGCACTTATGGGCAAAAGCAACAAGAACAACAGTGTATGTACAAAGCAGATTATCCCATGGTGTACCTGGGTTCAAAACCCCCGAAGAAATGTTCTTCGGAAAGAAGCCAGAAGTAAGCCATCTCAAAATATTTGGTTGTCCAGTATTTGTACACATTCCGAAAGAGAAGAGAACCAAGCTGGACCCTTCAGGAAAGAAGGGAATATTTGTTGGATACTATGAGGTCTCAAAGGCATTCATAATGTATATACCATGTTACCATCATATTGAGATCAACAGAGATGTAACCTTTGATGAATATGCAGCACTCAAGAAATCAAGGAGATGCCAGCTTGAAGAAGTATATGAAGAAGAACCTGTAGCTCCCAGAGTTCTAGAACCAGTGAAGGAAGTCACAGTTTCCCCCGATGATGAGATTCAAGAAGATCATGATAAGATATAATCTCAAGAACCTCCCCAGATGACAATCTCTCACAAGAGAAAGCCAGCTTGGGCGAGGGAACTTATTCAAGATGGAGAGAAGTATGGTGCTCCAAAAGGAACCATGAGACAAGTCAAGAAACTTAAGCCATTCTCCAGTTATATGGCTTTGATGTGTGAACTCATAGAGAAGGAGCCTACTTGCTTTCAAGAAGTCATTCAGAAGAAAGAATGGGCAGATGCCATGACATAAGAATACCAATCCATTCTAAAGAATGATGTATGGAAAATAGTTCCCAGACCGAAGAGCAAAGATGTGGTATCTTCCAAATAGTTATACAAGATAAAACATGTTGTTGATGGAAGTATTGAAAAACATAAAGCAAGGTTTGTAGCTCGTGGATTTTCTCAAAAGTAAGGCATTGACTATGAAGAGACATTTTTTTATGTAGCCAGATACACTTCTATCAGAACCATCATAGCCCTTGCAGCTAAGATGAAGTGGAAGTTACACCAGATGGATGTGAAAACAACCTTCTTAAATGGTGTCATTGAAGAAGAAGTGTATATAGAACAACCTCAAGGGTTTGAAGTTGAAGACAAAAAGACTCATGTCTGCAGGTTGAAGAAGGCTCTGTACGGATTGAAGCAAGCTCCTAGAGCTTGGTATGGAAGAATTGATAGTTTTCTAATGAGCTTGGGTTTTACCAAGAGTAAAGTCGATTCTAACCTTTACTTCAAGGTTATGAATGATGAGCCTATTATATTGTTTTTGTGTGTAGATGAATTTTTCTTAACTGGAGAAGAAAAGATCATCACTGATTGTAAGAAGAAAATCGCTGCAGAATTTGAGATGAAATACCTAGGCCTAATGCATCATTTCTTAGGTCTTGAGGTTTGGCAGATGATCAAGATGGATATCGGTGGCCACCCACCTTTTCCAACTGGCTCAAGAAAATTTTCTAACAATTTTGGCAATTTACTATTATTAGCAGTTTCTTAGCACAAAATAACAGAGATACAGTAAAATTGGTTTTTTATTCAATAATGAAATAAGCTGAAACTGTAAAATGCAGCAGAAACAAGCTTGTTGGAATGGTGGCGGCTTATCTCTAAGAAGAGATGTGACGGTTGCGCTCATTCGCAAGAAGGACCTTACAATGAGGCTCTAAAGGCCTTTTTACAATAAACAAGAATGCCAAAAACCCTAGACATCCAAAAACCTAACCCTAGGAGATGAAGCGCCAAAAGTCATGTGGGCCCCGTTTGGGTAAGTTAGTACATCAACTTCCCGGGGTCGTAACTTTTGCATATGATCTTCGTTTTAGGTGTGTGATAGCCCGTTGGAAAGGTATCGTCGAGGAGATTAATTTTGGGGGCTCAATCATGCCTTTGCCTATAATTGAGGAGAAATCCCAAAAAACCTTCATTTAGTCCCTCAAAATGGCCCCGAAAGTTAAAACTGCTAAAAATAGTAAATTGCCAAAATTGTCAGAAAACTGTCTTGAGCCAGTTGGAAAAGGTGGGTGGCCACCGATATCCATATGCTCCTTGTCATCTTAATGCATGTCCCCAATGAGGTCAAAGTACAAAGAGTTGGGTCTTGATCTTGTTTCTCTTGAGGACAAAAGCTCTCGCACGCCCAAGCGACCTCTCATGGCAGGAGAAAAGAAAGATGACGGGATAGGAGATCCTTTCAAACTGTTGATTGAGGAAGCCCTCACGCAACAGAGGAACGAGATGATGGATAGTTTCACGCAAATCCTTCGGCAACTACCAACAGGCAACGCATCTTCTTCGAACGGAGGTGCCACCCCCTTCAAGGTACAAATAAACTTTGATATTCCTATATTTGAAGGTCAGATAGACGCAGATGTTGTAGACAAGTGTTTGAATCTGCTAGAAGGGTATTTTTTTGTCCATAACTTCTCGAATAGAGAAAATATTACTTTTGCGCTCCTCAAAGTCATTCCCCATGTCAAAGATTGGTGGGAAGCCTTCTGTGGGCAACAGGAAATAGAGGAAACCTCGTTATTTTCAGTCACGACCACCTGGGAATCCTTCAAGGATGTTATTAAGGAACAATACTACCCTGTCGGAAGTTACGACAACCTGTATACCAAATGGACCACACTGAGGCAAGAAAGAGACCAAACAGTGCTAGATTTCACAAATATCTTCCATGCCTTGCGCACCAAGTTGGGTATCAAAGATTCAGAGCAACATTTGGTGCTCAAGTATCACGGTGCTCTGCATAGATACATCCAGACTGAAATGAAATTTCTGGCCATCTCATCCTTGGGCACGGCCTATCGATATGCCATCAAAATCGAGCAGAAGCTCAAACAAAAGACGCGACAATTTGGGCCTGGGAACCCCTCACAACAACAGCCAGGAAAGGGCGGCCCCAACCCACAGAACAAAGGACAGAGCAAAGATGGACAGTATCGGGACTACCAGTCCAAGCCACAAGCAAATAAGGACACCGGAAAGACAAAGAAAGATACCGGGAAGTGGTGCGACTTCCATAAGAGCCCTTGGCATAACACTGTTGATTGTCACTGGTGGCCGAAGTGAAAGCCTCTGAATCAAATGTGGATTCTGACTCTGAGCTAGAACCAAAAAGGGGAAGACGAATCATTGACGCGGAACCCAGTGCCACCGTTACTACCCCCAAGCTCTAGCCTGGTGAACCAGACAAGCCAGAAGAAGGAGAGCGCCTCTTCCATTCACAGATGTGGGTAAAAGGCACCCCACTGCACTTCATTGTTGATAGTTGTAGCCAGAAGAACCTCATCTCAGCAGAGGTCGTCAAGCGGTTGGCCCTGCCAACAATGTCGCACCCACAACCCTACATCATTGGATGGCTCCGCCAAGGAAGAGATCTCTGCGTCAACCAACAGTGTCGAATGTCATATGACATCAAGCCCTTCAAAGACGAGGTATTGTGTGATGTTGCTCCTCTTGAAGTTTGTGAAGTTCTTTTTGGCCAACCTTATTTATGGAAACGTCATGTTGTATATGAGTCTAGGCCTCGTAGTGTTATTATTACTTTGAACATGAAATATTACAGGATACCTGAGGCAGTCCCACCTAGTGCTATTTCCTTGATCTTTGCTAAGCAATGCATGAAGGTCATCTCTCAGATGGGGAAGTTTGTCTTCTTCGTTATTTGCTCTCAGAACAAGCGAAAGATCACAGCCACATCCAGGATCTCTACGACCAACCTCTCCACACAGCATAAGCAAGTNCCTTCAAAGACGAGGTATTGTGTGATGTTGCTCCTCTTGAAGTTTGTGAAGTTCTTTTTGGCCAACCTTATTTATGGAAACGTCATGTTGTATATGAGTCTAGGCCTCGTAGTGTTATTATTACTTTGAACATGAAATATTACGGGATACCTGAGGCAGTCCCACCTAGTGCTATTTCCTTGATCTTTGCTAAGCAATGCAGGAAGGTCATCTCTCAGATGGGGAAGTTTGTCTTCTTCGTGATTTGCTCTCAAAACAAGCGAAAGATCACAGCCACATCCAGGATCTCTACGACCAACCTCTCCACACAGCATAAGCAAGTAGATAAGGTCGTGGAAGAATAGTCGGATATCTTCTCCTCACCTATAGGGGTACCTCTGCACTGCCAGGTCAAGCACCCCATCGATCTAACCCCTGGCGCACCACTTCCCAATGGTCCAGTGTATCATCGCTCTTTGTTAGAGAATGAGGAGATCAAGCGATAGATCCAAGAACTACTCCGTAAGGGGCACATTCGCCCCAACTCATCACCTTGCGGGAGCCCAATCGTGCTGGTACAGAAGAAAGATGGAACCTGGCGACTCTGTATTGATTACTGGGCTCTGAATAAAATCAGAGTGAGAAATCGGTACCCAATTCCTCGAATCGACGACCTCTTTGATCAACTCACGGGGGCCAAATACTTCAGTAAGATTGATCTGAAGTCTGGCTACCACCAAGTCCCGATAGAACAGACAGATGTCTGGAAGACCCCCTTCAATTCAAAGGAAGGCCTTTTTGAATGGTTGGTCATGCCCTTTGGTTTGACAAATGCTCCAGCCACTTTCATGAGGATGGTGGACGATATCCTGTGACCATTCACCAATACTTTTGTAGTGGTGTATCTGGATGACATTCTAATTTACATCAAGACTTGGGCCGAACACTTACAGCATATTCAACAGGTTCTGCACACCCTACGATAGCACAAGCTATATGCCAACTTGGAAAAATGCTCCTTCGGCATGGACAGGGTCCATTACCTGGGCTACATCATTGATCAGTATGGCGTACATGTGGATCCAACCAAGATCCAAGTCATCTGTGACTGGCCAGCCCCAACAACACTCATTGAGCTCCAGAGCTTCTTGGGCCTTGCCAATTTCTATCGCAGGTTCGTGTTGGGATTCTCTCATATTGCATGGGCCCTCAGCCAAATAAACAGGGGTGGTGGTAAGGAAAAATTTGCGTGGGGTCGGTCCAGACAACAAGCGTTCGATGATT
>SNQJ01S0123584.1:19484-33809 GCA_010110895.2 Picea sitchensis
AGTCATGTAGCCTCTGTGTATCATTATTGGTATACATTGTAATCTAAAATATTTTTTATAATTTTTTAATATATAATATTGCCCCTTTTAACTTGACATTTACTGGGAACTTGATGAAACTTCTAGTATCCATGTTCCTAACATCCTAGCATTCCATAAACTATTGAAACATAGAAAAAATAAAATGAAAATAAAACTTTATCTCACCATAAAATAAACAAGGGTTGCATGGCAGCTTAGTCCAGTAGATTTAGAAATGGAGTGTAACTAGATGGAATCATTGAACTGGCTATAATGTCCCAATCGCTGTAAATTTGCTATAAAATAAATGCATTATTAAGTGTCTTTAAATATGAATTTTTAGAGATATGGTTCCATATTTAAACAAATAAGTATTTTTGGTTATTTGATATTGTTTATTATAATGATTATTACGAGTGTATTTATGTTTTATTTTAATATTTTGTTATGTTTTTTGTTTTTTTTTAAACATATTTTTTTAAGGTGGCAAAATCAATCATAACTCATTTGTCATTTGGGAATGAGGATAGTCATTCTAAATTTTCATTGTGACTTATCATTTTTATACAAGGAAAACCACTCCACTTGAAATAAGATGTGGTCTGTAAGTGGTAGATTTTCACTCCATAAGAGGTTATTAACATGTCTCCTTACATCGAAAGAATACTATTAGTTCTTAACCAATCATAAGCTATTTTAAATCTTACTCCAAACCCATAAAAACAGTTTTAACCTAAATAATATTCAACACTCCCATTACCATGACTGCAACATTTACTTTATATATTTTCCAATAACCTTTAATCCTATACATACAACTAAATAACACTTCAATTATAATTTATGGATTTTTTTTCCTTGGAAAAATTCATAATTTTATTGATCCAAAAGGATCCAAAATTACATTTTACAGGTGCAAGATGCACTCCCCAAACATGGGTAAAAGAGTAGAAAATAAGAAGCCCGAAAGGGCCTAGATCTATTTATTAAGCCACAAGGAATAGTTACAATAATACAGACAGGTAAGATCTTGCATCTAAAGCAAAAGATAGAACTGCATGCCCAAAAAGGCCCTCAAAGTGTAGATCCATAGATCCACACTGCACGCCCCAAGAATGGACCTCAAAGCTTTGTCACAACCACCGAAGAGAAGCAGAAAAACCCAACAACTGCATCACCAAGCTCCAAAACTCAATGCCAGAGACCCATAACCTGGCCACCAACACATCGAGAGAGGGAGCCATCGAAAGAAGTCGTCCCCGACAGATTTGTTCGAGAGGCATAGACCACCCAAAGCGACAAAATCAAGAGGACCAGACAACAACAACCAAACCACTGGCCGCGCATACAGGCAACACACTAGAGCCATACCCAATCCGTTTGCGGGAAGAAGACGCACCAACGAAAAAATGAGCAACCCACGGGGGCGAAGCCACAAGCAGGGGAGGCGTCGGTAGGAGGAGACACCCACGACCATGCGCCAACGGGAAGGGTTGCGGCCAGGGAAACCCTAGCCGCATAGCCCCCATTTTCCAAGTATAATTTATGTTAATTAAATAACACTTCAATATAATTTAACATAAATGATCATTTCAATGTAATTATTATATTTATATAATGTTTTCCACAATCTTGTATTAGTAATAATTGATTTTCGTCCATTTCAATGTCCTTCTATGTGTCATATTAATGATAATAACTATCTTTTCTTCTCATTTTATTTTCATATTTAAGTCGAATCTATGACAGTTTATTTTCATATTTAAGTCAAATCAGGCTGGAAAAATCGTATAGATATTCAATGCTTCCCATTTGGAAGTGGGTATTGAAACACAAACGCATGTGGTTTAGTCAAAGGTAGTTGCACACGGTGCTCAAAATCTTTGTTGTTACACTCAAGCCATCTATATTTATGATTTTTTAAGCTTGTTTTGGTTGAATTATAGAAAACTTGTTAATTGTTTATATAAGTTGGTTGATTCTTTTTGAAATTTGTTCCAAAAAAAATCTTTATACAACATTTAATGTTATTTAAGAAAGAAATGGATAGTAATAATGAGAGAACACATGTCATTTTTTCTTTTCTTAATTTTTGATATAAAAGGTATTAGTTATTAACAAAGTTTATTGATTATGTAATTAATTTTAAATATTGAAATACGTAGACATAACAATAAGACTTAAAATACATTAACCAATCATTGATGACAAAAACAAATATTTTTATCATATCAAAAAATATATATTTGTTTTCGTAAGTTAAACATTACATTTTACACACAAATTTAAAATAAAAGACAAATTAATGTCAAATCAATAACAAACTCATTACTATAATCCCTTGGTAGGGACTAATAAACTTTGAATTTCACCACTTATTAACTCACTCCCTTATCAACCACTATCCATAATGTTAGCATCCTTGCCCAAATTTTAAATGACAAATAAACTTTGAATTTCTCCACTTATTACCTCACTCCCTTATCACCCACTATCCATACTTTTAATTTCTCCATTTATTACCTCACTCCCTTATCAACCACTATCCATAATGTCAACATCCTGGCCCATATTTTAAATGTCATCAACCACTATCCATAATGTCAACATCCTGGCCCATATTTTAAATGTCATATAAACTTTGAATTTTTCCACTTATTAACTAACTCACACCCTTATCCAAATTTTAATCGTCTTCCACTTTCAATTTCCAATTGAGAACTTTGAACTTGTGACTTTGAAAGTTAAAGAAAGCCTTAAAAGCGAAGGCAATTAACCAACTAAGACAATTCCTCATTCTAAACACAAAATAAGCCAGATTCCTGTACGCAAACATGTAACATTAATGTGACAAATACAATAAATGATATGCAGTAAACTAGAATGGCGGTAAACATCATCAAGAACTAATTACGCATGGCACATACTTTCGCCGTGTGAAAGGTATTAAACAAAAAAAACTTTCCAATTTCCAATTTCCAATTGAGAACTTTGAACTTGTGACTTTGAAAGTTAAAACAAAGCCGTAAAAACGATGCACTAACCAACTAAGACAATTCCTCATTCTAAACACACAATAAGCAAGATTCCCGTACGCAAACATGTAACATTAATGTGACAAATACAATAAATGATATGCAGTAAACTAGAATGGCGGTAAACATCATCAAGAACTAATTACGCATGGCGCATACTTTCGCCGTGTTAAAGGTAACAAAGAAATATCTCGTCTGTCCGAAGACGAAGAATATCGAGACACCGGATCTTGTTGCATTTGGAGCTCGCCGGGCTCGAATCGTGGTAGAGGTTTTGTTAATCAATCTAGGATTCAATCAATTCTATCGAGATTAATTGGTTCTCATTTCCTGTAAAAAGGTGAATTTTATTGCCACCCATCACTCAGGTAAGGGCATCGATCTGTGTGTTTTTTTAAATGAACTTTGATTATGCGTCTGTTTTGTTTTTGCGCGCTAGGCTATTTCACATCAATGATGATCAGGCCATGACTTTGTTTTCCTTTTCTTTTTGGGATCAATTTATTCATCAATAATTTTTCTGAAAAAATCTTGGCACTCATTCTCGAAGCAGATTAACTAAAATGAAAATATTTTTGCTATTTTAAAAAAAAATATTTATACTCACAGAGAAATTGTTTAACTGTTCGATTTTTTGACTTATTTATTTTGGTTATATGTTCATTGATTTTGATTACATATGAATCCAAAAAATCGAACAATTAGATTACTCCGAAATCAAAATATGCATGGACTAATCCTCCAAGTGTTCAGTGAACAAGACTCTAACAGTCACTGTCTTTCAAAAACTAAAAAAGTGCTGACAGGGCATCGGCATAAAACAGTCTTCCAGAGAGAGACCCCCACAGCATCAAAAACATATTACAGATGTCCAATACTTCCAGAAGAAACAACGAAGACCAGGTCATGGAGACCAAACAGTAGCAGCCTGTCATTAAGAAAACAACCACAGAGCCTCAAAGAACAGAAACCAAGTTTTCAGACAGGCGCTCAGCACCCCTGAATTCCTGTGACAGCAAAGATCCTTCCTGCAATGGGAGAGCACCTTTTGAAAGTGAATCTACTTTAGTGTTGAATTCCCTGTAGATGTGGGAGTGACGTGATAAAAAAGGGATTTTACCTCCAAGATTTTTTACCCCAGGGCTATGTTAGGTTAGTAATCTGACATTTACTGTCTGCCTAGTCAATAAGCAGCTTGGAGTCACCCAGCACTTGGAGCTTCTTGATCCCTTTATCTGCAGCCGTTTTAAGAAGTAACCACATGGCAAGAAGTTCAGCTCTGTTGTTTGTTACAAAACCTGCTCCATATTTTAAATAAAAAAATGCAAGGAAGAAAAATGAAGAACTATCCCAGCCCCACATTTACCTGGGGTTACTTGACAGGCACCATCAAAGACACCCCAAGCAAAGGAAGAGTCAATCACAGGGGCAACGAAGTTCTTGGGATTTTTGTGAAAGGGGGTTTCCAGCCTTCTCAATAGGACAATTTGATAGAATATGCCACTCTTGCAATTGTTAGAGGGGCATCCTGGAACAACATCTTGATTCTGGACAGCCAGAGGCCCCATAGAACAAAACAAGGAAGGGCTCTGTGCTCTAGAACAGCCAAGTTAGAGAGCCAAAAATGAAAAGAATCCAGCAACATTCCTTGTTTCCAATCCAATGGGCAGTTAGCAGACAATAAAACCTCCCTCCAGACAGATGTGAGAAAGAGAAATTTACAAAGAGGTGATCTACTGATTCACTGTCTTGTTTGCATAATATGTTTGCTAAGTTATACGAAAATCCATTCCTTAAAATACTTCCATGGATTATTTAAGAACTTGCACAATTTAGTCAATTTTGGTCAAACTTATACTTTAAACATTAATGGAGGGCCTTGGTTCATTGGTAAGGTTGATGGAGTGTTCAGCAGTCCACCTGGTTTCCGTGCTTGCTCTGCTCTGTGCAGCATGATTGACATGTTAAAAAGGGCTGAGGTTGGGTGCAAGTCCTTGGTGATTTGGCAGAATAGATCTGCGTAGGACCTGGCATTGAAGCTAAAGGAAGTCCGTGTTATGCAGTGCCGCCCCCAGGGGTGTGTTTCTGGGAGCACTTCTTGAAAAAACATAAGAGTTCAGTGCACAACCCTTCTAAACCTCTTCCATGATCTGCCTTGCCACAATGGCCCTAATTTTGCATAAAATGTCCATTGCAAACGTATGAACCTCTTTCATGATCTGCCTTGCCACAATGGCCCTAATTTAGCATAAAATGTCCATTGCAAACGTATGATGATGGTGGGTGGCTTCTGCATTCCAAAATCAATTACAAATATGGATGTAACATCGAACATAAAAGAGAGCACAAGATGCATGAAAACACCAGAAATGTTGGAATGTTACTAAAACTGTCATGGTTTCATATCTTTCTTTTTGAGGAATGTTATTGTTACCCCCTCACTTCTAGGGGTAACTAGAGGAGATTTTTTTTCTATTATCCACATTTCAGATAGTAGTTCTGATGATGCCATTCCGGACTCTCCACAGACGGTTGCCCACAGATTTCTTCCATTACATGCTCAACTCACTTACTTAGATGACATGGTGCATTACACATTGAGGTATATTGTTCTGGCACTTCATATTGAGTGATAATGTCAATGTTTGGGGCATGAAAATGGTGATCTTGGGTTGAATTGGATAATGAATCATGATGCTTTAAATTTATACTTTTTGCCTTGTTTCACCTTGGTGTTCATCATCATCTCCTAGCCAAGTGTTGTCACTCTTGGACAAAGTTGTACTACTGGGGGGCCTTAATGGAGGTAATGTGTCCATATCCCTTACCATGAATTACATATTCCATCTATGCTTTATCCATTGTCCTTTCTTTTGGGTTGGTTGTTACATGTATCCCAAAAAGGTCCGTGCTTCAGAATCCCATGAGAAGAAGGGGCTTGAATGGTTGATGCAACTTTATAAAAAATGATATAGAAAGAGAAAGCCCTAATTGAAAATGCGGGGAAAAGTAACAAACAAGAAAAACAAAGTATTAAAAACCAAGAAAGAAGTGAAGCTTGAGCTCTACCCCCTCACTAAGAGGCCATCACCCCAAGTCCTATGCAATGTATGCATTTCCTAACAAAAGGACTTAGCAAATCAAAGTCAAAAGCCAAAAAAGGTTGAAGCAATAAAGAAAAAGGCAAATAGGGGTTTGGAAAGACACAGTGCTGAGGAAAGGGTATCTCATTGCCTAAGCGCTCCCTCTACAAAGGTGCTCACGAGGATGACTATCATAGATGGCCTTGCATGTCAATGACAATCCACCCATGAAGTAAACCCCAATCCATACCACATACCATTGCACATACTCCTTGATGGGTTCCCTGGGACATGTTTCTTATCTTGGCACACCTAATAGGGTGTAATAATGATCTTCCCACACCTAAAATTGGCAAATTGTATAACTTTGTAAGCTAGTGTGAATTTTGAAGAGGATACTTTATGAGATCTATTTAATGGTTTTTGATTGACATGACTCACTTTATATGTTGTGTTTGGATTATGTACCTTGCCTCCGGTCTTCATGATGCATTGGACCACATGAGCCCCTCCTCAGATGATGGATTGCACATGACCACATGCTTGGTTGACATTTGGATCCTTTGGAGTATATGGAAGGGATACTAGCACACTTCTATGGAGGCCGCCCCCACCACTTGATTGAGATCGTTCCACCTTCTCTTGAGGACGTTGGTGAAGATTTTAGGTCCTATCAAGCTTGCCTACTGGGTCTGTCTTTGACCACAGTTAGGCTCTAAGTTTCAACTGTCTGATAAAGTATTTGCTGCTGTTTTAGGACAGCCAACAGTCCAAGAACTTCTTGCTGATTTATTACGGTTGCATTTCCAATTTTAGGCGCTCTAGCATGTAGTTTTAGTAACAAGAAGTTAGCACATGCATACTAAAATAAGTACAACACACCTAAAGATCTTTACAGCTGAAAATGAACAAATCTAAGAGACTAACACATGCATTTTGTACACAAGTATTTTTGGTCAACACTTGACCACGGATACAAAACCCTGGGGGAAAACTGGATTTGGGATATCGTCTATATAATGATGATCAAAGCAAGAGATACAACAAGTAATGAAATACAATGGGGCCTGTATACATAGGAAGATCCTCGAGCCTTGCCACAAGAACGGTACCCAAGCGTAGTGCGCCCTCTCCCTTTGTTGCCCTCACCTTTGAAATGGCGCCCTAGCTCATCACAGCAGCAGCTCTGAATGGAAAATCCCTCCACAGGGATGATCCTCCTGCTTTGCCTCTCCCATGGCCCCGGTAGAGCTCGAGATCCTCCAAGCGGAATCTGCTACAGGTGGCTGAGTCCTCTCTCAACATGTAAGCCCCCCTAGCGAGAAATGATCACGAGAATAGCTGAGCCAGTAGATGCCTCTCTCTCCCGCAGGGAAGCAAGCAAGCTCTTCCTCTCCTCATGCATCAAACCTCATATTGATCTGACAATTCCTCCTCTCCCGATGAACAAATGATGGATAATAAATACACCCTCCTCCTCAAGATCCGTCCCTCCTCCATGTATGCAGGTCCCTCTGAAGTGAGGGCTAAGACTCCATGGAAATACACTCTCATGCAAGCTCCAAGCAAACACAAGCTCCTCCTCAAGCTCTCAAGGGTTTGCTCAAACCCTCATGAAGTCGCCTCTTCTCCTCAAGATTTGCGCCCCTCTTCTCTTCTTCAAAACTCTCAAGTGAAGTGTAAGGTCTCAAAATACCTTTACCCTCTCTTTAGCCTCCTCATTACCAACCTAAAGATCAATGGCCTAGATTAGATCTAGCCAAAGTCTAATCAATGGGTGAGATCAGCTCCAATAATCTCACTAACGAAACCCACTTTTCCTTAGTCACTTATGTCTATTAATTCACCCATTGTGAATTAATTGTCACTATGACAAGTGACATATTTCACTTTTGAGTTAAAGCTCCTAAGTCAAAGTGAAATTAGAATCATAAAGAGAATTACAAGGTAATGAATGATCTTCCCCCTTTGTGCTTAGAGACTCGCAAGCACATGGAGACCACTTTCCAAGGTACCCTATAGTTGGATCTTTCCTTGATGACATTGGACTTGGAGAGATGATGTGGCACCTTTTCATTGATGATGGTACCTTTTGATGATGGGACTTTACTATTCTATGATGTTGATGATGGGACTTTACTATTCTATGATGGGACATTGCACATTTATGATGATGGGGCACCTTGATGTGATGTTTGGGCTTCTTGATGATGATATGGCACCTTTTGATGAGACATCACACCCTTTGGAGACATGAGACACCTCTTGTAGATGAAACCTTGTACCCTTTCGTGGCAACGTTTCACTTTTGAGCCCCTATTCACCACTTTGGAGTGAGCCATCCCCTTCATGAGGTCACGCATGCCACACGTATGAGATCTAGAGCACTCTTTTGAGGGACGATTTGATGTTTGAGCTACTTTACTTCATCTTGGAGGCATCGTTGGGGTCTTAGAGACCTATCCATTCATGTATCGTGGATAGTTTATGTTATGTTGCCTTATCTCTAGGGTTTGAAAGAGATAAATGCATTAATTTATGTTTTTAAGGCTTCTATTCTGTGAGAAGGGTGCTAGATCTCTCATATAAATAAGAGAAGCACTTCTCACTTGTAAATCATTACTACTTGTGGAGATATATCACTATTTATCTACTTCTACTTGCTCTCTTATGAAGAATGCTATGGATGGTTAGTTAGAGCGAATTTTTGGAGGAGATATGCTTGTGGATTCTTTGCTACTACATGGATGATCATTGTTAGGGTTTTGATGGATGAAAGATTTATTGAGTAAGTGGTCTCTTTTCATCTTGTGGTTATGTTTATGGATGCATTTAGGTGTATTGTTGTTTTTCTAGTGTTGGTTGAGCATTCCCTTAGATTATTCTTGAACAAGCCCTTCTTATCTAAACTCTTGGAAGGTTTATAGTGAAGAACCTTCCCTTGATTTATCCCTCAACATTTTAGGAGGATCTCCTAGGGTTAGTAGTGAACAACCTCTAGATATCACCCTAAAAATCAACTCATTTCTCTTCAAAGGGATCCTTAATTGATCCCATATGCCCAAAAAAATAGTAGGCACTAGTCACTCTCCCAATAGTCAATCATTTAGGGTTAATTTAGGGTTTTATTACAACAAATTTTCATTTTCAGCCATAAATAACCTAGACATTTTGACTTATGTGCATATTGTTGACCTAGTAAACATTGTTAAAATCCTAATTTGTATCTCTGAAGTGTTATTACAGCCTTCTAGGGCAAAACATCTAGGGTTTAAGGACTGTTATATGCCCCTTAATTTTCTGATTTTGTTGGTTAGTGAAACCCTAATTTAGATCATTGTTTAGCTCTCATATTTTATTGAATTATTGCTGGTCAAAGGGCTATTTTATTTACTGCTGTAATAACTTATTTGATTGCTGTAATTTGTCATCATCTTCCAAGTTTTACAACAGGCCTAGGCTTTTTTTTCATTTTTAGTGTTTGCGGATCCTCTTGAACCTTGACTTAACTTGAAAAGCCTTTTAAATTGACCTAGATCCTCATTACTTTAAATTTGGAAATTTCTTTGTCTTACCACCTCATTAATACCTTGTTTATATTATTTTATCGGTGGTAGTTTGAGTAGTGTAACGTCCCCCTTTACTAGGTAGAAATAAAATCCCCTGATACCCATTAAATTAAATTTTGTGCAACATGATTTACACACTCATGCAACTAACATAAATTATAAAAACGTGAATGCATCTACTAAAGCAAACACAACATTCACATAAAATGATTACATAGTGGAATTAACCATAAAAAATAGAACAAAGCACTTATCTATTTATAAAAGATCCAACTGTCTGCATACAAAGGATGTTCCTCCCAATCACAGGCTTGCTATTCCATTACTCTCAACAACAAGCCACCCGAGAGCTGGGGCTATGAGTCCACAAGGAGGTCTAGCCCTTTTGGTTGCCCACTGGTGCACAACAACTCAAAACCTAGGTTCTAACTCCTACGGAAATTCCAATCCGCCAACTCTCTTTCCCCTCAACATGCACAACCCAAGGAATGGGTTCCCCTTCTCTGCCATGCAGTCCCTTGGGCTATCCCACTTCTCTCTAGGGCTCCAACATAAGGTTGGCCAGGAGATCTCACATCTCAGGATTCCAAGAATCTTAGCTGTAACAATGGAGTGTTCATAGTAGCCTTCTCAGGGCTCTTGAGCGATTTTCCTCTACAGGAAATACACTACAGGCACACAACCTGATTTTTAGCATAAAACTCAACCCTCTCATGGCTGCTCTCATACACAACATGGCTGGTGCTCTATCTCAGCAACCAACTATCCTCTTTTTGCCCAAAAATCAACTTGTAAAAACTCTCTCATTGTTGCAACATGGTTGGTGCTCTTTCCCACCACCAAGGTCTCCTCTTGTTGCCCAAAAACCTTTTGTAAAAACTATCCACAATACCCACTTGAATTTCCTTTTCTTCTCATACAAGCTTGACTCAAATTTCTCAAAAAGTGCTTGTACTCAGCCCATACTGTTATAAATTAGTGAGATGACCTTTCCCACCAACCACTTTTACATGCATTCAATAATTGTTTTGGTAACTGAAAGGAGGGAAACATTAATAATACAATGGCTTGGATTATTAAGCACGCAGAACCTCGTGGACCCTCCCTTTAGCCCTCTCTCCTGTGGAGTCATAGCCTCCCATCGTTATCGCCCCTCTTGTCTCGCAACCAATGTTTTATTTTTATTAATAATTTCGATGTACAATTTACATAGCTCGACCCTTGACCATATTAATTAGTACAGTTTCTCCAGCCCAAACATATCGACTCACTAGCCTAATACTATTTGTACATTTACATTACAATTTACGAGGATTAAAACTGGGGACGTTACATTTCCCTCCCCTTTATTTTTGCACTGTCCTCAGTGCACATCACCATCCAGGTGTACATACATTTTACCATACTAGGCTCTTTGGCCTTTAATTAGTACAGGCTCTCCGACCCATAACATGCAACAACTCTTGCAATGATTCTTGCAACAATTCCAACCAAAAATCTCTCATTCCCCCTCAATTTTTATTAGAGGATAATCAAATTAAAAGGGTTTTAGGTAGAAATTAATTGAGCATATAGATATTGTTGGGGCATGAGGGATTTTGAGTCTTTTTGGAAACCTTTGGTGTGATGGGATTAAATTGGCATGGAGTTCAACAATTCACATGGTCTAGTCAAAGGAAAGGACTAGACTTCAAAGCAACATGGATAGTTAGAATTTATTTCTTGGGAACTTTTACACCATATAATAATTTTTATCTATAGGGTGATTTTGATAGCCACGATTTCAGACCATTATCTTATTTTTGTTGCAATCAACTATCAATATTTGGAAGTCCCTAAAAGGAATAGTTTTGTTAAATCTTATTCTTAGTGATGCAAAATGAAGAAATTTCTAGCTAAATTGGAAGGTTGGTGGAATGAGCTTCAACTAGAAATAGATCAAACCTCTTGCCTCAAGGAAAATGGAGGGAAATCGTTAATTATCTAAAAAGCAAAATAAAATTTTACTATGCAAAGTGGGTATTAGACACTAAAGGTTATGTGTGGAGTCCTTACTAAAAGGAATTTCAAGAATCATAGCCACGAAAAAATCTATAGGGTGGATTAATTGTCTAAAACAAAAGGAAAGACTAGTTGAGGTGGAGCTTGAAGCCTTAAATGAAGAATGTAAAGAAAAGCCACAAAAACGGGTTGAATTGAAACGGGAAAAGGAGGGTGACAAAAATACAAAGTTCTTTCATCAATATGTAAAGCTAAATAGATAGATCTTTTATTTCATGACTTCAAAACTCTTTAGAGGATCTAATAATGGACCAAAACTAGATTTGAAATGAAACCATAGACTATTATGAGGATCTTTGAATAAACAATGATTAGAAAAGGGAGATATCTTCAAATACTATTAGCACCACACATGAGCATGTGATATGACTTTTCTTAGTGGAAAATTAATCAAGTCGAAGCTTGTTTGATCGACATCTTGACAGGCTAACACGACAAGTTTTAGTAGACAATGACACTCAATTATCCAACCTAATTAAGGATTCGACATTTGGCTAGGAAGACCAAACTATAGCCATTATAGTTTGTTCAACAATTGTCACTTGGCAATAACGATTATAGCCCATTGTAACTAATTCTTTTTGTATAAATATCTGCTCTAATATAATCATTCTCCTTCTTAGCTCTTCTTAGCTTTTATACATCCTTCTAAGTACTTAACAATCCTTGCTACATAATGTTGTACTTGGAAAAAATTGTATGAGAATCAACCTCATAGTGCATGGTGGAACCACTTATGTACAAATTGTCTCCACTTTGACATTCTCATTGTTTTTTGCAGTTGATTTTATTTTTTGATTCATTGATAAAATTGTATTGTTTAGGGCAGAACACCTTATGATTTTGTTTTCCATTGTATTGTCTCCTTCACAAACTTGCTCATTTACTCAATAACCATGGATTCTCTGTAAGGTTGTTGTGCCTACTTTTGGGCGCTCTACATGGATCAACGATATCATAGCACATAAGTTATACTTGACAAGTATTGCACATAAGTTATACTCAACGACTACTTTTGAACATTGGAAGGCTACACTATATGCTTGTCTAGACCACACAAATTTATAGTAAGCACAAAGTTCAACCTACAAATCCGATTGGGCACCTTCCTACATGTTCGTTGAATTAGACGACCACAAGTCGTATGACACCTCCTAACAAGGATGCTGATCTTATTAGTTGTATATAGGCATTGATTAATGAACCATTCAAGAAACAACACATAATTTATGTTCAGTTTTCCCAACTGCCGATGCAATTGAATTTGTCAACTTCAATTACTTCTAGAGCACCCATAGGTACACCTCTTTTTGATGGTTGCAGTGCATTCAAATATAAGTCAACCTCGACAAACCCCTTTTGCAAGGGTGGCATCAATGCATGAGCATTTGGGAATCGACTACAACGACTTGAAGCTTATTTTTGTGTTGGTCAATTCTTTGATGAGGAGAAAATCTTCTTTGCTACTTTGAAATTTGCCCTCAATGCACTTTGTTGTTGGGAAGCATATGTGTAACTATTTTGGGGCTTGTGAAGATCCAGATTCTTGATAGGTTGACTTTAAGGAACTTCTTTAGTGACATTTCCACCTTGCCATTTATTTTGAAGACCAATAAATGTAGTGCAATGACTCCATCAAAAGTAGGGTGAATCTATGGTAGACTAGATGTTGGAGTTCCTGCACTATGTCCATTAGATTGGACATTTAAGAACCTAAAAAGATGAAGATTCTTAAGTATCAATTGGTTCTATATTAGTATATCCGAGTACAGCTTGAGTTCTTGATCATTAATATCCTCCATGATGCTTATCGGCTTAATGCAAAGGTCACTAAAAAGTAATTGAAAATTTCTCAAGAAGTGTCACAAAATTTGTCCAACTTCAACCAATAAGCAAACTTGATAGATTGGTCAACTTAGATACTAGGATTCTCAAATGACAAGTTTAGTTGACCCCGACAACTATTGATTTTTTATTAGGCTAGGCTCAAGCATGAAGTTTATTATATTTTTAGCATTTTACTTGAACCATAGACAATTGCAGTTACACCATAAACAATTTGCTGCAGTAACCAAGATCACAAGAAGAAATACCATGGACAAGTACACATGAAGTATCTTGGGAAACCCTTCTCAACGAGGGAAGAAAACCCAGCCAATCCTTTGCTATATTCTTCAAGAGAAAGACCTCCCACACCATAAACCTAACACACAAAAGGGTGTTCACAAAACCAAGAAGTCTAGTGCCCAAGAAAGGTGCGCACTTCAGCCCTAGAACAAGTACTTGCTGAAATTTCCAAACTCACATGTGTGTTGTCTTTCCTGAATGGGGAAATCACCATTATTTATATTAGACTGAACACATCAAAAGTGTTGTCTATTGGCACAACAAGGCTGACCTCAATAACTCAAAATATAATTAATAATTACCATATTAATTATCTTTCACTTTATGGTGGGGCCGACCTGTACCCTTTACATCACAATTAGGGTTAAAGGTAAGTCTGACTCTTAGACAATATAGCAAGGGATCTCATACACCCACTAGTGCTCAACC
>SNQJ01S0123586.1:0-26823 GCA_010110895.2 Picea sitchensis
GAGGAGAATTTGCGAAGTCCCATGAGCCGTTAGATCTCACGGAGGAGTAAGTGAGTTACCACGAGTATCTTAGAAGATTCAAAGCTCAGGAGGAGTAGGACCGTGGATCCAAGCCACAAGGGCCGTTGGATTTACATGTATATATTTGTATCGGGGTTTCGTGGGTGGAAGTCCCGTAAACTCTGCAACAGGGATCGCGATATCACGAAACACGATATCCTGAAAGCTAAAGAGATTGTGTGGGACCACAGAGGAGTCAGTGAAGTGGACAGGTGGCACGCTATTTCAGGGTTTCGTGGGGTGAAGTTCTGAAAACATTGCATCAGGATTCGCGATACCGCGAAATCCGAAGTCCCGACAGAGGTGACGTAGCATTGAAAATTCAAACGTGCGAGCGTATCGGAGTTTCGATAAATCAGGGTTTGGGAGTCGGTAAGACATGTTGTTTAACATCGTGAGCGCCAAAATCACGATAGGGAAAAATCCCGATAGGAAAAGGGAAAGGTCAGCGTTGACTGGTTGTCGGGTTTCGGGGATTGAAGAGACCAACACCTGACCACTAGATTCACGAAGTCGCGAAGTCCGATCTCCCAAGTGTAAAGAGGGGATCCCGTGAGAGTTGCTGTGGGTGAAGATTTCCCGATAGGGAAATAGAAGGACCGTTTAGAGTTCTTTGGGCCATGGAAAAGGAAAGATCCTGTGCTGACGTAGACCTTTCAACCTGCAAGTTGTGAAGGGAGCGTGCGTCGACGTCAAGTGGTATCATGTGAAGAAGCAACTGCAGAATTCAAGCCAGGAATATAAGCGCAGAGCCGATCAACACAAGAGACAACTTCAGTTTGAGGTTGGTGATTTGATTCTGGCACATTTGAGAAAAGAAAGGTTCCCGAGAGCAACATATAATAAGCTGAAGATGAAGAAAATCAGGCCATGTAAGGTCTTGAAGAAATTTGGGGCGAACACGTACGAGATTGAATTACCCGATGGGATCAGAATTTCTCCGATATTCAATATCTCTGATTTGTACCCATATAAAACTGAGGAAACAGGGACTAGAAATGAGCAGCCAGTGATCCAGTGGACAAAGCAGATGCCAGTTGCAGATAAGCCACAAATGGAGCGCATACTGGACAAAAGAGTGAGCAAGAGGACCAGGCGAAAACAATATTTTGAGTATCTGGTCAAATGGAAGAACCATCCAGTTGAAGATGCCAGCTAGGAGAATGAAGCGGAGATCCAGAAGCATGGACAGACCGTGCACGAGCTCATGGACAAGAGCCCATGAAAAGTTTCAAGTGAGGGAGTATGATGCAGGAGCATCGCCAACATCAAATGAGCCAGCGCGGAGATAACGGACAGCTGGAAAAATGCCCAACACAAATTTTGAAATTACCTTGAAGTTGTTGCGCAATCTTAAATGAAGTCATTAAAGAAGAAGCGCACTTGTAATTTATAAACAGACCTTGAGAGATTCGCTCTCTTCCTTAGTAGGTAGAAGGAATTTAAAGTGGTTAATGCAAGTAGATAGAATTCAATTCTAGATTAGACAGTTTTAGAGTGCAAGAGGGAAACGAGATATAGACACCCTCCTTGTGTATTGTAACATTATTATGAAGTAGCATTGTTGGGATGAGAAAGAGCATGCAGAGAGCTGTGTAAGAGCACCCATGTACATATATTTGGATTAATATAAAGAGGTTGATTCAAATTCATGGTTTTGTGTTTGTTCTCTGGGTATTGATGTTAATCATATGCTCGTGAATATTTGCTTCTTGTTATACATTTGCTTTATATGCTGTGTATATGATTTCATGGTTTGAGTTTGAAGTCTGAAAGGAAGTAGGAATGAGTTTCAATTCTTTCTCTATCTGAGCAAGAGTTCCTGCAAGGAGTGCAGTTGAAGTGTCCACAAGGATTGCGTTGACAAAGGGTTCATATAGGGTAGCTTTTGTTCTAATTCATTCCGAAGTGCATTTGGTCATAGGAGCCGTGCAAGGAGTGTGTAGGCCGAGTGAAGTCTCAGGGTTGTGGACCTGAGTGAAGCATTGAGAGACTGCTGCTGCAGGTGTGCGCAGGGTCAAAGGAAATTCAACACTTGGAAGTGTTTGAAGGTTGCCGCAAGGAGTGCGTGCAAGATCCTTTCTAAGGATCAGAGTTATAAGGAAGCTTAGGAGGGATACAGCCTTATAATCGCTGAAAGGGTTGCACAAAAGTTATACCTTGAAAATTTGTAAGAAGGTGTCGTAAGTTTGCGCCGCAGGAGGACGAGTTTCGCGGAGAGAAACACTTTGTTAGTTGTGCAGATATTCTCAGAGGAAAGGAACAGACGGTCGAAATTCTCTGAGGAGAATTCGCGAAGTCCCGTGAGCCGTTAGATCTCACGGAGGAGTAAGTGAGTTACCACGAGTATCTCAGAAGATTCAAAGCTCAGGAGGAGTAGGACCGTGGATCCAAGCCACAAGGGCCGTTGGATTTACAAGTATATACTTGTATCGGGGTTTCGTGGGTGGAAGTCCCGTAAACTCTGCAATAGGGATCGCGATATCACGAAACGCGATATCCCAAAAGCTAAAGAGATTGTGTGGGACCACATAGGAGTCAGTGAAGTGGGCAGGTGGCACGCTATTTCGGGGTTTCGTGGGGTGAAGTTCCAAAAACATTGCAACAGGATTCGCGATACCGCAAAATCTGAAGTCTCGACAGAGGTGACGTAGCGTTGAAAAGTCAAACGCGCGAGCGTATCAGAGTTTCGGGAGTCGGTAAGACAAGTTGTTTAACATCGCGAGCGCCAATATCGCGATAGGGAAAAATATCGATAGGAAAAGGGAAAGGTCAGCGTTGACTGGTTGTCGGGTTTCGGGGATTCAAGAGACCAATGCCTGACCGCTAGATTCACGAAGTTGCGAAGTCCGATCTCCCAAGTGTAAAGAGGGGATCCCATGAGAGTTGTTGTGGGTGCAGATTTCCTGATAGGGAAATAGAAGGACCATTTAGAGTTCTTCGGGCCGTGGAAAAGGAAAGATCCTATGCTGACGCAGACCTTTCAACCTGCGGGTTGTGAAGGGAGTGTGCGTCGGCGTCAACTTGTAGTGAGGGGTGCACATAGTTCCCATCATGATGAGATTCATGTTATTGCCTATCATGCAAGGAAAGAAAAAGGAAGAGGAAGAGGAAAAGGTACATAAAAATTTCAGAATAAACGAAAGCCACTTCAGGCCCATGAGCACAAGGAGAAAGACATTTCAAAAGTTCAATGTTACAGATGTGATAAATATGGTCACTATGCCAGAGATTGTCCTGTATGGAAGAAAGGAAGGAGGCATGAAACCACTGCCAACGTTCATGAAGATACACATCACACCAGATCTGATGTTGCTGAGGAGTTCTTCTTCATCTCAACCCTCTTAGGTATGATTCCTACTAGCAATAATATCTGGTTGATTAACAGTTGTGCTTCTAGACATATGATTGAATATACAGTGAATCTCACTAAAGTAGTAGAGAAGGATTCTTGGTTACAAGTTTTACTTGGTGACAATGTTAGATATGTTGTAAAGGGATCTGGAACCACTTCCCTTCAATTAGACTCAGGTATCCAACTTCATTTGGGCGATGTATTGTTTGTATCAGGGATGAGAAGGAACCTTGTCTCTATTTTAGCCTTAGAGGACAAAGGCTACAAGGTTTCTTTCTTTCATGGAAAAGTTCTTGCATGACACAAGAACTCTAGCATGGATTCAACCAACATTATTGGTGTTCGAGAAGACAACTTGTATAGATTGACAGTTCATATAGTTCAGGCTCTTGTACATGATTCTATCAGTTTGAGTGAGCTTTGGAACATGATATTTTCTCACTTACATTATAGAGCTCTTCTCTCTCTAGGGAAGATGGTGACCGGACTTCCACCACTTTGTGTTGAGCATGATGGCATTTGCAGAGGTTGTGCTCTTGGAAAGAATGCCAAGGGGATACTTTTGAGCAGTGACAACAGATCCAAAGGGATTTTGGATCTGGTACATTCATATTTGTGTGGGCATATGACGGTTGCTTACTTGAGTGGATACTTCTACTATGTGATTTTCATTGATTATTACTCAAGGAAGACATGGATTTACTTCTTTAAGTCCAAGGAATCAGAAGAAGTACTTGACATATTTCAAGAATTTAAAGCTCATATTGAGAACCTGATTGGAAAGAAGATTAAGACCTTGAGATCAGATAATGGAGGAGAATATAACTCCAAGTGTTTCATTGATTTCTTCATTTAGGCAGGGATCAAGAGGGAGTACACTGTTCCTTACAACCCTCAACATAATGGGGTTGTAGAAAGGAAGAACATGTCTATTGTGGAGGCATATAAGGAAATGACCCATGATCAGAGGTTACCGATGTTTATTTGGGAAGAAGCATCCATGACCGCAGTATATGTGCAGAACAAAAGTCCTCACAAGATTTTGAGGAACATGAATCCCGAAGAGGCTTTCACTGAGTTAAGCCTGAAGTAGGACACTTTAGGATATTTGGTTGTCTAGTCTACATTCATGTACCCAAGGAGAAAAGATCAAAACTAGAGCCTTCTAGCAGGAAGGGAACATTTGTTGGGTACAGTGAATAATCGAAGGCATATCAGATCTATATCTCAGGTCATAGATAGATTAAAGTGAGTCGAGATGTTTCCTTTGAGGAGGAAGTTGCCTTCATAAAATCGAGGTCTCACATAGAAATTGACAGTGAGAGAGAGGAAAAGATGGTGTCTCCCCCCCCTCACCCTTCAGTAGTACAAAGAGAGCCGATTAAGCCAATAGAGAGAGTTTATCCTGTTGATCTTGTTGATCCTATTGATCCAATACATCCTATTGATGTTCCTAGAGAGATTACAGTGGGTCAGGAAAAGCCTGTCTAGGATCATCAGACCTTGCAGGAGGCAGAGGGACATGCATCTCCTCATGGTACTTTCAGAGAAAGTAAGATACCTCAGATATTCTAGAGTTATATTGCATCCATGAGCCACATCATTGATTTTGAGCCTTCCATTCACAAGGAGGCATCTAGTCAACCAGTATGGAGAGATGCCATGATGGAGGAGTATCAATCCATAATGAAGAATGATGTGTGGGATATTGTTCTGAGACCCAAAGGGAAGTATGTTGTGACTTCCATGTGGATTTTCAAGATAAAACATGCAGCTGACGAGAGCATTGAGAAACTCAAAGTGATATTTTTGGCCAGAGGATTCTCTTAGGTGGAGGGAATAGACTATGAGGAGACTTTTTCTCCTGTTGCTCGATATAACGCCATTTAGATGATTATTGCACTTGCTTCAACCTTGGGTTGGAGATTACATTATATGGATGTGAAGACAACCTTTCTTAATGGTGAGATTGAGGATGAAGTGTATATCAAACAACCATATGGCTTTTTGATTCATGGGAAGGAGTCTCATGTGTGCAGGTTGAAGAAAGCTCTGTATGGACTCAAGTAGGCCCCTCATGATTGGTATGCAAGGATTGATGGATACCTGATGAGTTTGAATTTCAGTAAGAGTGTTGTTGATGCCAACCTATACTATAAGGTTGTTCATGGTGAGTCCTTGATTCTGATCCTGTATGTTGATGATTTATTTCTCATTGGAGTAGAGAATCTCATTACTTGGTGTAAGCATGAGTTGGCTTCTGAATTTGAGAAGAAGGATCTCGAAATGATGCATTACTTGTTGGTACTTGAGGTATGGAAGATAACTGATGAGATCTTCCTAAGTCAAGAGAAGTACATAGTTGATATCTTGAGGAGATTTGGTATGATGGACTATAAGTCCATGACCACACCGATGGTGACGAATCTAAATAAGTTGAGTGAGTCTTCTTCCGATTCAGACTTGATTGATCCGACTATGTATCAACAATTGATTAGATCATTGATGTATCTAGTTAATACTAGACATGATTTATTCTATGCAGTGAATGCACTTATCTAGTTCATGAGTCAGCCAAGATAGATACATTGGGTGACTGCAAAGCATGTATTGATATATTTACGAGGCATAGTTGGATATGGCTAGAGATATGCTTCCAGTGTTGAGATGATATTGCAGGGATATGTCGATTCATATTGGGCAGGAAGCACAATTTACAGGAAGAGAACCTCCAGATGTTGCTTCAACCTAGGATCTGCCATGGTTTCCCAATGCAGTAGGAGAAAACTTCTATGGCCTTGAGTGCCACAGAAGCCGAGTACATTGCAGTATGTATTGTAGTACACGAATTAGTGTGGATTTGAAAGATACTTGCAATATTTTTTGGTCATATGTTGGATCCCACCATGATACATTGTGACAACCAGATATGTATGAAGCTCTCAGAGAATCCAATATCTCACGACAATACCGAACATGTTGAGATAAAGTATCACTATATTCGTGATATGGTGCAAAGGAAGGAGATTCGATTGGAGTACCTTCCTACCGATGAGGAGATCGCAGATGTTCTTACCAAGCCCCTTGCCAGGTCAAATTTCATGTAATTTCGTGATAAACTTAGCATGACAAAGATTGTCCCTCTCGCTGAGAGGGAGTGTTGATGATTGCATCTCTGTGAGACATTCTTTGGGTCTTCTCCCTAGAGCAGTGGGCTGGGTCAACTTGTGTCTTCTCCCTTTCTTCTCCCCGATGGAATAAGTTGGGTTGACCTGAGATGGGTCTTCTCCTCAGTTGTGTTGGGCTAGGTCGACCTGAGACGAGTCTTCTCCCCAGGTGGATGGGATGGGTCGATTTGTGGGGACGCCCCTGATATTCTCCCCATATTGGGTTGGTTCGACTTGGAGAATAATCCTCTAGGAGGGAGTTGAGCATGAAACTTGTCAAAGAAGTGGAAAGTTGTTCTGGGGTGGCACCCAACGTCCCATGGGAGAAGACCATGTGGATATGTCACTTGGGAGTTGACCAAGTGGAAACATCATGTAGGAGAATCCCTTGACGATGATGATGACTTGTTCTAGTGGTTTGTATCCCTTAGAAGAGTTGAGGACGTTCACACTGGGTGCAACCATGTGTGACATATTGATGCAACCTTTCACTATGATGCCCAGAGAAAAGAAGAAGCCCAACGTCTTGTGTAGAAGACCTAAACAACTAAAGTCAACTTGGATGAAGAGACACCTTTTGGATAGGATAAGTTCACATTGGACTTGTATAAATAGAGAGAGCTATCTCTCATATGTGGTCATATCACTTGGATCATTTTCTCTCTCTTGGGTGGTGCTCTCTTGGATTATCTTTCTCTCTTGTGCAATGCTAGCTTCTTGAGTTCTAGTGCATTTCTTCTTTGGCTATAGTATTTTCTCTTGGACAAATTATTATCTAGTTAAAGGTTGTTGCTGGGTTTTTCTCCCTTGAGAAGAAGGGTTTCCCATGATATATATTGTGTATGTTGTGCATGGTTATATTCTTGTGATCTTGGATATATGTATGATGAAATTTATGGTTATGGTTTATGCTTGATGATTCTTATGCTATTGTAAATGTAAAAGAAATTCAACAAATTGAACAAGTATAAAAATTCAACAAGTGGAAGCCAAAAATCGATTTTGATGGGGTTCCACCCTTGAAAATAGTGAAATTTCATGATGCAACCGGAGAAGCCTTGAAGGAGTCCATTTTTTATATAGAAAAATATATTTTTTTTTTAAAAGAGAGAATAAAGGAATTAGAAAAATATATAATTCCAAAACCTTTATTTTTCGAGCCTCTCACTGCAATTCAACCAATGTTCAGTCTTGAAGATGTCCCAAAGACCAATGCCAGATTAAAAGGGTTCATATACCTTACTAGTGGCTATAAGAAAATACATTGGAGACAATATTCATAGAAGAATATCCTTAATCCTTGAAATTTGGAAATTAGCACTGTTATACCCAATTCCTAGGGATAACTAAGAAGATGATGTCTCAAGGCCCTCAGGTTGCAGACATGGAGTATCGAGAGACAAATGGATGATAACTTCCACTTTCACAGACAGAGGCATGCCTCACCACCACAAATCCAAGATTCATCACAATGGTATACACCACATCAACTTTGTTCTAAAAGACATTAGGTCTTTCTCCATGAGGTACAAGCCAGGTATTATGGTGAGTGTCATTTCAATATTTGAGGCATTTGAGTGTGTTGCATTTAAAGCTACTTTTGATTATGTAACGTTTACTTGGAAGTTATGCTCTTTGCCCTATTCACCTTGGTGGTTGACATTGTGCCCTAGTAAGTGGTCACCCTTGACAACTCATCGTGCCATTCCTGATCATACCACTTTCCACACTTCATCCCCTCATTTCCTTACATTTTGGGATTTTCGGGTGTATTGAACCAAGAAGGGATTGTCCCTCATTTCATGGAAAGAAGGGGATGAAGGCCCAGAGGGAATGTAGTTGGAAAAAGATAAAATTCAAATCATAATCTTCTAGATTCTCTCCCCAGAGGGTTCTTGACAACAATGAAATGTTTCTTCTAAAAAAATCAAAGACCTGCAAAATATCACATACATATATAAATGTCCCACTTGTTGAGGGATCTACACAAGTGCATTACAAGCTAAAATTTACCCCCATGGCACTTTGTGTACCTCTCCCTTCAAGTGCCACCTTGGTACTTCCTCCCAAGCTATATGTTACCCCATAGGGAGTACCCACTTGTTTTGAACCTTAATTCATTAATGGCATTAAATGAATTTGGAAAAAAGATGCATTGAAAATGAAGGTGCGACACACCCTCTACAAAGTCACTGATAAGTAAGACACTATGATCCCTTGTATGTCATGAACCCCATGCCAAAAATTCTTGCCCCCATCCACTCCATATTCTCCACATGGATTAGAGGGGGATCCACCTGGGAAACACTCCTTGAATTAGGGAATGATTCACCCAACATGTCACTTTGTCAACCCTCTCATACCTAAACTTGGTGAGTTGCATAGGGTCTTTGAGAACTTGTTTAATTTGATGAGGTGGTTTTTGATGCACATGTTTAGGTGAATCTTTTATTGATTTGATTTACTTATCACGATACATTTTACTTGAGATACTTGGAGGGTGTATTTATTGTCTTTGTAGGACCTTGCTTGGTGGACAGTTTTGGAGGAACAAGACTAGCTATAGCTTCCTTGGGGAATGAAGCCCATAGGTTGGATACCATGGCCTGCACATTGGATGATGATATACTTTTTATGCTTGAGAGACACCTTGGATGACCTATCCTAGCGCTTCATCACCCCAATGACTTGCATTTGGAGGCTAGAGCACTACATATTGGGGCTTGACGTTTTGTTGGGGCTAGGCTTTTGGTTGTGGTAGTGTTGGCTTGAAACTTGGCACATTGTTTATGGAGATAAGGCTTGGATTGATGGAAGATACCCTAGAACACTAGGAGGAGGCCTTTGGAGGCCCAACATTTCATCTCCAAGCTCAAATGACTTTCTCAAAGTGCCAAACGTTTCCCTAGAAGGGGTGACGAGATGCCTTTTTAGGGCTTCTCTCGTGTGCAAATTGAATTTAATGTTGTAAAGGGAAAAAATAAAGGGAAATGTCTCTATTATTTTGATGTTTAACCTAAGTTAAGTGGAAAAACACTTTTTAGGAGTTTTGTATAAATAAGAATCATTTCATTTTAAGTTATAACTCTCCCAATTGGAGAAGGATACTTGGATAAAATTTGCATCCTCTTGGGGAAAGTTGGATATCTCTCTCTTTTGCAAATGTAGTTTGGTGATTATCTTGGTATATTGTGGAGATAAGGTGGTGTGCACCTCTTGGAGACTTCTTCTCTTTATTATTAATGGACATTGCTTGGTGAACTAGGGTTTTGTGTTGCATCTCTCTTGGAATTGGTAAGAAAAATCTGCAATTTGTTAGTTCTTCTTGATTGTTTCATAACATTGTTGGTTGAAATCCTAGGAGGAGTATAAGTGCATACAACCTCCATCAAGTTTCATCTCATTGCTAGTTAATAAGTCACTTTTAACCAAGGTTTCTAGGAGGAGTACAAGGGTGTACACCCTCCTAGATTTACCTTAGTTTGATTTGCATGACCTAGGGAGTAAAAGGGATTACACCCCTAGGTATAGTTTGGATCTAACTCACACATACAAGACTCCATTTACTCAAATAATAAAGGCACTAATCTGAAATTCGCATTGGGTAACATGATTTTACGAGATTTTCAAATTGTTTGAAGTGGAATCAATTCTATGCTCTACTAGCTTACTTGAGCCACTATGGCATCCTAGTTATCCAAGGATATGTTATTTATGTTATAATATTAAAGCTACAACCATTAGGGCTGCAACAAATTTCTCTCAAACTTTTACTTTTTCTCTCTTTTCAATCGTCAAAATTTGTTAGAACGCTGCCATATTAATCTACTTGACATTGTGCATCTTTTGGATGGTTTACTTGCAAATTTGGGTGGTCAGAATTTTATATTGTAGCAATATTTTTCTACAGCCATTTTTCTGTTACAAAAATACTCTGAAAACATCATACAACAACCCTCTAATACCACTAAAGTTTGTGCTAAAGTATTGTGAATTAATCTACATGTTTTTTGCTTCACCTCTCAATAAATCTTCGATGATTTGAGTGGTTAAATCTACAATAATTAGATTTATTTATTTCTAATATACAATATTGTTTACTTCTGTAGTTTGGGACAAAAAGCTTAACTTTCTTGTCCACTTAATATTTGAGCTTGTATACTTGTCTGTTCTTGTGTCTCGGGTAGGTACAACTATCTTTCGTAGGTACTCAAGGACTTGGAAATAATTAACCATCTCTTATACTTGTTTCCAAGCC
Organism: Picea sitchensis; assembly: GCA_010110895.2. Lineage (NCBI taxonomy): Eukaryota > Viridiplantae > Streptophyta > Pinopsida > Pinales > Pinaceae > Picea > Picea sitchensis. The sequence goes on from SNQJ01S0123586.1 coordinate 10,841, forward strand.
ATTATCCACTTAGTAGTTTGACCTATAGGGGTATCACTTCCATAACCTCACTTTCCATCTCATTTCCCCCTAGGGTCACCCAGGATTCCCCCCTTGTGTTGGATTTTTCCTTCACTAAAGCGAGGGGAGGGTTTATMTAAGCCTTAAGGTGGYAGTGGGTAGAATCTCCCACAATTATATCCATCTCATGGATTGGGTCAAGATTTTCCCAACCTACAATTTTAGCGATAACATTTTGGTGCTGTTGTCGAGGAGGATTTTGAATCATCTTTTGATTCCCTAATGACACTTTGGAAAGATTCTATCCCGAAGCCTTTACCCCTAGATTTCCTGACAACTCCACTTGAAGGACGTTCCCCTTCCACCCTTGATGAGATTTTATTCAAGTTCATCTGGTGACTCCACCATCCTAGAATTCACCTTCCCATAATAATTTTCCCCAGGGAAGATTCAATCCTTCTAAGGTTTACCGAAGAAGGCCTCCTCTCAAGCCTCCCATTGTCAAAACCTTATTCCAAGTTAACCTTCCCCTTGCTCCAATGGCTCACCCTTGGGAAAAGGAACTCTACAAACCCTTAAACATGGTCACCATCCCTGGATACCCCAATACCATGCCAAACGAGTCTCACAAATGGTTTCCAAATTTCTCAGGTAATAATGTGATCACAACCAACGATCATCTCTATGCCATGGGATGAGACATGGATAATGCAAAAGTAGAACATGAGGATGTAGCAATGAGGGTACTAGCTTCATCACTGACTAAATATGCCCAAAGATGGTTCAGGGGCCTTCCTGACAATCACATAGCATATTATGAACATTTTTTCTAAGTTGTTCAAGAATATATGGACAACGAAGAAGGACAACATAATGTTTGTAGCTCAATTCAGTTAGATAAAGAAGGAGAATGAAACAGTAAGTGAATTTGACAATAGGATTCATAGATTGTATAGCCAAATCCCAAAGGATACATGTCCTCCAGATGCAGTTGTTTGTCTCTTTTATATCAATGCTTTTGATGGGAAATTATGTTTCATCTTAAAGGATAAGAAGCCCACCAATTTGGCACAAGCTAAAGAGTATAGCACAGAGATTGAAGAAAATATTCTTGACTCAAAGGTTGACCCTTTTCAGTATCCTCGTGTCAAGACATAAGCAAATAGCAAAGCTCCCAATAGTAGTGCGCCATATCCAATTGGTCTTGTTATCCCCCCAATGGTGGATAACTATTTCAGAAATAACATCTATGTAGATTTTAACCTTGTACAATATTTATTGTAAACATTTTTTCAGTAAAAGAACATAAAATATACAATGGAAAATACAAACATTACACAAAGATTTTTCCCCTGGAAACCTAAACTAGGAAAACCAACATATTATATATTTTCATTCTTAGTGATACATTGTTTACAATACAATATACATATAGGATCCAACGACATCCAAAACGCTAACCCAATAACCTGGATTAGTCAACAACCCTAATTCCTTAACCAAAAATAGAAAACCATCGGCAAAGAAACCATGTGCTGAAAAACCACCTAAATTTGTGACACATTTCCCGAGGCATAAWTTTTTTTCTCAGGAGCACTTMCCCTGAACCCCCCCTATGTTCCCAATGCAACGCATAAAACATACTCATGTAAAGAATATAAAACATACCCAACAATCTAGAGGTGCCCAGGCTGAAGACATGRAAAAATGGAAGATGTGCATGTACGTGTAAATTTGAATTCATKATCCTCCTTCAAAGTGTAAGCATTACTCAGTGGAATAAGCAACGTAYGACACCCATGACATTTGGACGGGCTTGTCAAAAATCATTGAGAAGCATGTTGCAATTTGGTAAGTCCATCATTATGGTGAGTATCAATTTAATATCTAAGGAATTTAAGCTTGTCCCAGAGAGTCCCTTCTAACTACTAGTCGTTAGCTCGTTGGTTATACTTCCTCTGTCATAACATGAGTTGTTATCTTAGGTTCTTGGGGGATTATATTAATCTTGGGAAAAATGGAGCACCACTGGGGTTTGTTTTGAATCTGTCATCGTAACGTTCCTGGTCATACTTACCACTTTTCATCTCATCAATCCCCGTCATATCCATTTCTTTAGGTTATATAAACTGAACCAATAAGGAATCATTCCTCATTCTATGGGAAGAAGGATATTTTAGGCTCAGAGGGAGACTAGCAAAATCCTTCCTTGGTTACCTACTCAGAGGCTTGCCAAGTCCCATAGCACTTGTAGATACATCGCCAAGGTGTTACATAGTCTTTGGGGGTGTTTGAAGCATTTAAGTAGGTGTTTTTCAACACGAGAGGACAAAAGAAAAATAAAATGAATTATCCAAAGAAAGAAAAGAAAAAAAGAAAAATAAAAGGCCATCAATCATAGAAATATCGCCAGAGTGCTACATATTCTCTGGGTTATCTCCTATGGCTAGGTGTGGAAAAAGGAAAATAAAGGGCTTGGAAGGTATCACCTCGCAAATAACAAGAACCAAGTGTGTGGTCTACCCTCATCAAAGGCACCCATAAATGAGATACTACAGTCCCTTGTATGTCAGTTTCCTAACCTTGAATTCTAACCCCATGACCATTTCATAATCATTACATGATAGTGAAGAGAAAATATTTGGTAAGTATTCTAATTAATACTTAGGTGTTATTATGGTCTCTTTGGGCCTCTGATAGCATTTCATACCTTGACTTAGTAAGTTGTATAACCTTCTTAAGCTTGTGACGAAATATGAATATGGGGCTTAATGGTCTGGTTTAGATTAATTTTATATTACATTGATTATCTTATCATGTTGATGTGACTTGTTTCCTTGTAGACACATGTTTTAATTTGTCTTGCAGTTTCTCACCAAGTGTCATTCCATTTAGATGTTCCAAGATTTCTTAAAGGTGTTATTATTATTCTAGATGCTATCGAGAATCACTGGGGTTAACTAACCCTCAATCGGTTGACACATTTGCATTTGACGAATGATCGAGATATTTCATATGCCACATCATCACTATTTTTGAGTAACTCGACCCAGTTCCCAGCCTAGTTAGATGAATTTTGAGACAAGTCGTTGCATGCTCTAGGGTGACGCCACTCCTATTTGGCCAACTTCTGTGAATTGTTGGATGACTTTGGGCCTTAGAATGTTAGATGACGATTTATTCAAGTTAGATGACTTTGGTCCTTAGACCATAAATCTAGTGTATGCTTCAATCAAGTCTATGGTTCATTGCTAAGTGTCTTTTGTGGAAAATTGTGGAATTGGAACCCACTTGTTGAAGAAATTTCATGGTGATTAAGTGATGAAATATATCTCATTGATTTGAAGTGATTTATCATTTTAAAGAGATCATTACTTGGTTAAGATAGCCTTCAAATATTTCTATTTCAATTGCTAAATGTCTCATTTCTTTAGGAAGAGCTATATTCAAGTAATTTTCCAGTAATTTCTATCATTGTTTGAATCACTTATTGCATTTGGAATTTTCATTAAAGTGATTTACCTTTATTTGATTTGTAATTATATCTAAGTGCCTAAGTGAATAATCATCTAAGTGGGATTTATTTTTTGGGGGTCTTAGAAAAGACGTTTTCGAGCATCTATAAACATAGGGACTGTCGTTACTTTACCAGCGCTGCATCCCGAGGGCTTGTAGTTCTCTCACGTACCTCGACGTATATTATAAGATTATGGTCTCTTCATGGTACTTAGAGGTATATAGAGGGGCTCCTTCCGAACGATTGTGCACCAGACATCACTAATACCGATTGTGCTCCTATCTTGGAGACCACCTATAATTCTTGAAACAAATGAGCAAACCTATTAGTCGTCTTGTTATTGTAGTGCACCGAAAACAACATTAAGGAATATTACCCTCTCGTACCAGGGTGGCTTGAGAACCCCTTAGGTATATTTGAGGGCTACAACAACCTGACACTCCTATGAGGACCCTCTTTACCTAATCCTGTCAGGTACACACATTTATTCAAACAACTCTGACATTTCTCTATTACAAAATTCTGGTCACTTGTTACTTGAGACTCTTACATTCATATTAGTGATTAGTGGCGGGGTTAACATATTGGTCCCATATTTCATATATACTTGGCATAACTGACATTGTGTTGTAGGTGATTTCCCCTTTACCCTTACCTTCACATTTCCCTCATCCATTCATAGCCTTTATACCATTATTGATATTGTATCGTGACCTCCCAGGGCCTTTCTAGACTTTTCTATTATCTTTCCCTAGGAGTCACTTGAGACTTTTCTTGAGGTGATAGTGGGTCTTGTCCCGATGTGTTCTCCATTGGTTTCAATTTCACAAGGCTCTATTGAAACCTACAATTTGTGAGATAATAGGTCTCTTGACCCATAAGATAGACCAGATGAGTACTCAGTTTTTCCAAGAACATAATCAAATTATGGGCCGCTTGGCCACTGTGGAAAGAAATCAATCTGCCTCCATACCTCAGTTTACTAGATAACAAAGAGATGCCACATATTGGAGGACAAAGCCTCAACAAGAGGCAAAGGCTCCTAACACATTGAACTCGATTGGGATGTTCAACGAAAAATAAATACCATGGTGTCCTCCATGCCAAGAACCTCATCGAAAGGATGAATGTCCCTGGCGTGATGAAGATTCCCTTGATAGTATGAACTTCATGGAAATGATATGTAATTTACAAGAAGAATACATTACTCAAGAAAAAATTGATGAAGTTAGAAGAAGAGGAGCAAGAGAAGGACGACTTCGAGTATTAAATTAGTTAACAGAGGATCAAAGAAAGGAATTAAGGAAACATGAAATTATGACATACACAATAAGAAACAGGACTTCAATTCATCCACTACAACCTTCCACTCTACTACAACTAGAAGTGGAAGTTCCTCTTCCATCTACGAAAAAGGTGGTCCCATCACCCCCACCTCCAATCCATGAGTTCCTTCCAAAGAAAACCATGTTTGAGAAGTTAAATATGACTGCCCCTGTGATGAAGATTTGAAAGATTCATTATGTAAGGAAGGAAGTCTTGAAGTTACTGAACGAAAAAGAGGATCCTCCAATAATCTTGAACACCATGTATCTTGATCAGCAGAGGGATAATAACCCTCCCTTCTATCTCTCTTTGGGGATAAATGGTCTCCGTTTGAAAAATTGTATGCTGGACTCTAAAGCCTCAACAAATGTGATGTCCTTGAAGGTGATGGAACAACTTGGTTTGAATATGACCCAACCTTATGGAAATGTCTATGGTATTGATTCCAAGAAGATCAAATTTTATGGGCTTTGTGAAAATGTTTAAGTTTGCCTGATTGGTTTTCCTCATTTTAACCTCATTATGAACATAGTGGTTATTGATGTTCCATATGCTTGGGGAATGATTCTATCAAGAAGTTGGTCTGCTTCTCTTGGGAGTTTCCTCAGTATGGATCTCACTCACGCGCATATTCCCATAGGGGATGACACTTTTTATATTCTATATAGTTGGGAGAGGGATGAGAATCATGTGATGGATCCCAATAGTCCTAATTACAACAGTGAGTGTGACTTTGATGTACCCCACCAGATTATCAAATATGATCCATGGGACATGCATTTTGTGTAGGAAGATTGCATAGATACACTACTTCCAAGGATGAATGAATACAAGGAGAATCTTGCGAAGTTCCAAGGGAAAGAACCAGGGTCCATCCAGATATTAAAGAAAGAAGATAAATAAAACAAAGAATGTGAGAAAGCCATTAAATATGCAGTCAACACAGAACCTCCTTCACACCCTTACATCAACAATATACCTTACATCAACTACAAGGAAGGAAGTCTTGCGTTCATGTGGGGATAAGAGGCATGGAAAGCCTAAACAAGATTAGAAGGATGAAAACTCTTGGCTTGGCCCTTACATCATCAAGAAGAAGTACGAGAAAGATAAATACTACTTGACAACCTTAGACGGGAGAAATATGCCATTACCAGTAGGGTGGTCTCTTCTCCGACCCTACATTCAAGGTCCTTGGCTTCTTCAGGTCTCAAGCCCCAGGTAAGTAGGTAGGTCATCTTGATTTCTTTCATTTTCATATTGATTTCTCATGGTAGTTTAGTTGCTTTTCATCTTTGATTTTCATTTTTCTCTACTTGCATTATTGATTTACATGTTTCTTTCATCATATATATATATAATACAAAAAAAAATGTTTTCTATATTATTTGTCAATTTTGAAATTGTTATCACATAAAGTTGTCAAAGGGTTGCAGGACAACCAAGTCCTTTATTGAACAGAAACATCCAAACACAACATTCAAAAGCAGCCCATTTCAGGCTTGAAATACAAGCAACAGGTAGGTTTATTTTTCCAATGACGAAGATCCCAGGAGCAGTTTAGATCAATGACTCGTGTGTATTCGACATGTCAAAATTGCATGAGGATTAGTGGCTAGGCAGAAGCCCCAAACTTGGAGATCAAGCACCACATGTCCTCATCTAGCAGATGGTCACGATTTACTTCGAGACTTCGGGCTTCAGGAGTTTCAACATCTCCACTCTCGATTTCATTCGGAGTGTTTTCTCCCAGAGTTAAAGATCAAGTGCCACGCGTCCTTATCCATCAGACAGTCATGATTTACTTTAGGAATCTAGGCTTCAGGAGTTTTAGCTTCTCCACTCCCGATTTCATCTAGAGTGTTTTGTCCCAGAGTTAAAGATCAAGCACCATGCGTCCTTCTCCATCGGACGGTCATGATTTGCTTCGGGAATCTGGGCTTTGGGAGTTTTAGCTTCTCCCTTCTCACTTTCATCCAGAGTGTTTTCTCTTGAAATCCATCGATTTTTGTTGCGTGTCCTTCCAAATCTATCAGTAGTTTACTTCAAGACTTAGGGGTTCGATAGTTTCAGCCTCCCCACTCCCATTTTCCTCCAAAGTAGTTTCTCCCGGAGTCCACAGATCCCTGCCACGTGTCCTCCTCAGATCGATGGTCGTCATTCACTTCAGAGCTCCAACTCTACATGCAGACTACCCTCGAGATCTGAAGTGCCAAAGTACGTGGTAGTCATTAGTTTAGACATGTGGTGCTCTCATATTTCATGACACATGGAATCTATCTGGCACTGACACATGTCACCTCTCTTTTCATGACACGTTAGCATAGTGACGTCAGGCCACCACGTCAGATCATCCTTCAGGAAGTGTTCTTGTTCAACGCCAAAATTAACGCCATCTCCAAGTGCAGTTAGAATGATCCTAAAGTTGGCAGGAAGATAAAATTTCACTAGGATGCTAAATTGGAAGGGCTTCCCAGTTCATAGAACATGACTATATCAATGACCACGCTTCATTGCGGGGATGCAACTTACTCGAGCGTTAAAATCCTTGAGTGGTCCCGCAATCGAAACCATGGTAGTAAAAGAGCTACGTGGCGGAAGGTGGTGAATTGTGGGATGAAAAGCGGTGTGGGTACAAACCGCCTTCAATGGACCCGCATTCACGTGCTTACAAAATGACAAATCTGAGACTAACATGTGGCCTCCCCCTAGGAATTAAGCCTCATTGCGATCCCAAGAAAAAAACCAGTTAATGAAAAATGAGTGGTGGTTGAAACCTTGACTTACTCCATAAGTATAAGGCATGGAGGGTCTGGCCGTGGAGACAGAACTGTCAGCCCGAGGTACCCCTATGGACAGTTTTTCCTGCAGGCCCATGCTAATCTGAGCTCACGTCTGAGAGAAGGATACACACACAATCTGACAGAAGGATGCATAGATGTAAAGCCTTGAATCAGATGTCCAGATCACACTCTTGGTAGTTGTGGACTGATATGAGTATAAATAGATCACTTCAAGATTTTGTTAGGGTCGTTGAATGGTTGAGAAGAGCTCCCTATTTTGTAATATTTTGATACCAGAGCTGTTCTCTGGTTATGTATAAAACTTGAGACTTTCACATTAATAGAAGTCAACTTCTTTCATCTTATTGTTTAAACTATGCTAAAACACTCATGCATGGAGGATTCAGACGAGGGTTGTAGTTGTATTGTAATGTAGGTTTGATTATAATGATGTTGTGACTTGTTCCAGTACTTTCCTTTTGTTGTCTTATTTCCCCTTATGCTAAAATTCTCGTGCATGGAGGATCCAGACAAGTTGTCGTAGTTGCATGATAATGGAGGTTTGATTATTATGCTTGTTATCACGCAATGTGTACTTTGATGGAAGGGAAAAGGAAAATGAAGACAAAAAGGTGTAACGGGAGACTATCCTATCACTGTCACCTCAACAAGATGTCTCTTTCTATTTAAGGTGGTAGTCCTAGGGGAGACGTCCCCGGTGACCTGGGGTTTTGAGAAGGCAAAGGATTAAGGCCAAGTAAAAGTTTGCCTCTCACAAGTCACCACCGATCAGAAAGTCTGGCTAAACAACCAATAAAGATAATAAGAACCCAAAATGTACCTGCCCAGAACAAAGCAACATGAAACTATATTTGCAAGGTCACTTGCTATTTAGTACTTCATATAATCAAAGATTTTCTCAATAAACGCAATTGACTAATATATTGACGAAGTAAGAAAACATGTATAGTAACAATAATCACAATACAATACTTCACAATAAATGGTTTAAAGAAGCTGCAAAATGAGCAAGAATGATTTATCATCAATGTCACAACACCAACATTAATCAGAAGAAAATACTACTATGCATTAGCCAATCTTTCAATTACTTAAAGAATATTAAAATGTTGCAAAGTATAACTATATCTCCAATGGTTAATAACAACGATAAGGTTAGTTGGTCAATTTAAACTAGGGTTAGAAGGTGTTAATAGTTGTTCAAAGGTTTTGAAGGTTGTGATCAAAGCATCGAAGCAAGAAGTCTTAGACCAGTGCATTCATAGGGAAAATGGAGTCAAAAGTAGCGACAAGAATTGAAGGAATATGATGATAATAGAAGGGCTAAAGACAAGAGGAATTTGATGGATGAAGTGTTGGTAAGCCAAGGCTTCAACCATCAAACCCTAGGGGAAAATGACGCCTAAGGTGTAGGTAATCGTAGGCCTTAGTGGGTTTTCCTCCTTCTTTAGCTCAATGACAAAGTAAAAATGACTGGGATGAAGAAAAAGAGATAGGGTGTTTCAGTGGCAAGGCCCTAGAAATGACTTCAATAGAGAAAATGACTCCTTGGCATAATCTAGTAGGTAGATAGCAATTAAAACAAGGAAATCAACATGTGATTATTTCCTAGGGTTTATTCCAGCTATTTGATTAACAAAATGCAAGTAAAACACTATAACCATTCAAGTAAGAGAAGGATTGCAGAAATTCACTTACATTCACCAAGTATTTATCAATCCAAACCCTAGTTATAAACCATCCCGAGAAAAAATCCAAAGATCACCAAAATAAGCCTCCTTCAACTAATGCACACTAGTAATTTCATCCAAAACCCTAAGAAGGGCACAAATTTCAGACCTCACATAAGTGTGAGTGAAAGATGATGAGAAAATGAGAGTTTTATCCCTCAATTTATACAATAGAAATGACCTTTAATTTTATTTTAGGTCACAAAAGGCCGACATGGCCAAATTTACATCAAAATATTGTTTTACATTAAATTTCCTATTTGAAACCCTAAATCAAGCATAAATGATGATGTCATTCCCTTTTAGGGTGATGTTAGGCSCTTTTAGGGAAACAATGGCCTCCTAGAGAAAAACATTAGGCCTTCTTGGGCCTCCAGAACCTACCACATGGCACATAACTACCTCCCAAAATATCCATAAGTGTTGGATGACATCATAGGTGTCCTGGGTGACGTCATGGGCCTTCCAAGGCCTACGTCCTAGTGGAAAGGGAACAACCCCCCTGGGTATGAGTCTGCCAAGCTACCTTTGGTGGAACACCCTCCTCTTCTCTGGTGCAAATCCTCTGATCTGTCTCTTCCCCCTGCTGAGGTCTCATCATCCATCTGGTTGGATTTCAGCCCCATGGATTTATGAACTAATCATCTCCCCATGTGTACATGTCCAAAAGGGTACGTGTCCATTAGGTATGGTCCTGAAACATCAACAAATACGCCCCCCATGGGCTCATAAGTCACAAGGATCATAACAATGTCAATCACATCCAATCGTCAAGTTATTAAACATGTGCATAAAACCCCTTTTACCTGGACAAGTGCTCAAAGACATTATACTAATCTACAAGCCAAGTTTGGAGGAAACACTAGGATGTCATATTGAGCTAGTGCTCACTAGATGTGGGATGTTTTCAGGAGAGATCAAATCTAAGCCATGTGAGTGGATGAAGTGGCTAAGGGATGTTTGGGAAAGGGGTGCAGTGATAGCAAGGAAATGTATGGCTTACGTGTGGGTGCCTCTGTAGAGGGTTAGATGCACCTGTCATGGATGCATCTGTTTCCAATCCCATTCATGCCTTTTGTCTTTATTTTATTTCTTTTTCTTCAAGAAGCTAGTTATGGGACACTACCCTGACATGGTGACAAGTGGGGGCAATGTTACCCACAAGAATTTCACGGAGATGAGAAGGTTGGCTCGTGATGAGTGCTCCTTTCTCTTGGCTATGAAACCAAGAGACACTACCCTAGTGTGGTGACCAACTACTGGTAGTGTCATACCGCTACATGCCCATGGACCTAATAGGTTGTCTCATGATGAGACCCCCTATCCTCCAACTAGGTCTTGTTTTATTAGTTTTATGGGTCCCTCTGTTTCTTACTGAGAAGATTTTTACTGCTTTCTCGGGGATCCTTGGGCAAAGCATCTCAAGGTTTCATTCTTTGGATTCTATATTTTTCCATCTACTTTTTGTAAATGTGTTGAACCTGCACATAATAGATCTATATAAACAATAATACACACATTTGCAGAGAGAATTGGAGAAAGAATAAGGAGGAGAGAAGGAATGAAAGAATTCTCATTAACCATTGTGAATAATGAATAATTTACACATGATATACTCTGTATAACTCAATGAGTGTGCATTGGAGGAGAACCAATGCACCATAGTGGTGGTATAGAGTGATTTGGACACACACCAAAAGTTACGGGAGTGAACTTCCACCTAGTCTAGTCTCTTAGGTAGTTACGGGAGTGAACTGTCACCTAGTTGAGTTAACTAGTCAACTAGTCTTCAGTTAACTGATTGAACAGAGAGTAGTGAAGATTTAACTCAAGAAATCAAGGCTAATGCACCAGTATGATGATACCAAGGCAAGGTCGAATTAACATGGTGATGATCCCAATGTTGCATGGTGACAAAACCAATGCAACATCTAAACTCAACTCAACTAGTCAAACTGAAGTGTCAATTGAAAGAGAATATTCTCCCCTAAAATGTAGGARACTGGATAATGACTAATTATGACTAATAAACAGGGAAAAACCTTAGGAAAGAGAAATCCTTGGTGTGTGTGAAGTAACTCCAACACCCCCCCTAAATATCACTATGGTGAAAATAAAGAATGGGTCCCGAGAACAAGGCCATATTAGGTACCCAATTATAAAAGATACACTGAAATAAAGTGAGGAAAGAGGAAAAACCTCATGGGAAACCCCCCCCCCCTCAAGGTACAATGTATGTAAAAAGAAGAAATACAGTAGCTAGGAAACTATGTCCTTCACTCCAAGATGACTTAGCAGAGAATGGAATTTATGCTCAGTGAAGGTCTTGGTGAAGATGTCTGCAGTCTGTTCTGCTGAAGGACACAACTGTAAGTCGATGATCCCCTCATGTACTAAGCCCCATATTTAGTGCATGTGGATCTCGATGTGTTTCTTCCACTGCCTCTGAACTAGATCTCTGCAGAACTTCAGAGTGCTCTGGTTGTCACACTAGATGACGATCGAACAATGAAACTGAATGCCCAACTTAGTGAAAAAATGTTGTAGCCACATAGCCTGAATGGTTATGTTAACTACCCCTCCGTACTTTGCCTCGGATAAAGATAGAGAAATGGCATCTTGCTTCTTTCTCGACCAACAAATAGGCCTGGAACCAAGACTGAGTGAGTAACCAGATGTGGAATTATGATCAGTGATATCGCAAACCCAGTCGAAATCAGTAAACCTGATGAGATCTAATGTAGAGTCTGTTGCATAATGAATCCCAAAGGTGATGGTGCCCTGTACGTATCAAAGGATACACTTTGAATATTTCCAATGTAGCTCATGCGTCTCCTGCATGAACCTGTAAACTGCGCCAACTGCATATGAGAGGTTTGGTCTGGAATGTGTGAGATACAATAAGCTGCCCACTAGCTGTTTGTACAATGTGTTTTCAATGAGTGGAGTCTCCCCACCATCCTCAAGTTTGAATCCTGATAGGAAAGGAGTCGAAGTAGGCTTGTAGTATGTCATGTGAAATCTCTCAAGGATATCTCGTGCATACTTGGCCTGAGATAGTTTGATGCCTAATGAATCCTGACTAATCTTGAGTCCAAGAAAGAAGTGTAGCGGACCCATGTCCGTCATCAAAAACCTATCATGTAGAATCCTCTTGACTGCAACAATCGCTGAAGTTGAGCACCCGATGATCAACAAATCATCAACATACATAACTAAAAGTAGAAGTGAATCAATCATCTTGAGCATGTAGACATTTGGATTTGGTTTACAATGTACAAAGTTCTGTGACAATAGCTAGGAATACATCTTGGCATACCATGCCCTCAGAGCCTGCTTGAGGCCATAAAATGACTTCTTCAGTCGACAAACCAAAGATGACTCCTACATAAATCCCTGGGGTTGCTCCATGTAGATCTCCTCACAAATATCACCATGAAGAAATGCATTCTTCACGTCCATCTGATGGACTTCCCATTCCTTGGCTGCCGCAATGGACAGTGCCAATCATATGGAATCCATCTTCGCTACTGGAGCGAAGGTCTCATCATAGTCAATACCATGAACCTGTTGAAAGCCTTTGGAAAAAAGTTGGGCTTTGTATCTGCTAATATGTCCATCCACTGCGCTCTTAGTCATGTAGACCCATCTTCATATGACAAGTTTCCTCCTAGAAGGAATGGGAACCAGATCCCAAGTATTGTTATCGAGGAGGGAGTTGTACTCCTCCTGCATGGAGGATTCCCAAAATGGATTTCCAGCAGCATCGCCATAAGACTGTGGATCTGAAGACTGAACCAAGAAAATATGCCTTGAGGGAAATGGTTTAGTGGAAGTGAGTGTAACAGGAGGCTCCTCAAAATCAGATCGAGTCCTCCTAGTATCGACTGGATCACCAACGAGCTCCCTTGCATCCTAAAGAGTAGTCTGTGCCCACTTGGGCCTCTGCTCTAGCTCTACAACTGCATCTGGATGCTCTAACTTTGTATCTGACTGTACTGACTCTAAATATGAATCATCTGAGTCCTCTGAATCATAACTCTTGTCTGAAGAAGAGTCGACATGTGCATGCTCATCATCTTGGATAGGTGGAAAAATGAAGGTGTCTGCATGCGGCTACTAAGGTGCATGCGAGACACTTTTCTCGAATTGGAAACTACGCTCAATGATGAGCCGGTCCGAGGAAAGATCAATAAGACGATATCCCTTCACACCGTCAGGATATCCAACAAAAATGCACTCAGTGCTCTGTGGATCAAGTGCCTTCCTCTTTTCAAAGGGAATCCTGGCCCATGCGCATGAACCAAAAATGTGAAAGTGGGTCACTTCCGGTTTGAGGCCACTCCAAGCCTTGTAGGGGGTCTTATCCTTGAAAAATCTATGGGGAGATCTTTTTTGGATGTATGTTGCACAGTTAAGTGCTTCGGACCATAGTCTCTATGGTAGAGACTTTGCATGCAACATGCAAGATTCCATCTCCTTTAGAGATCGGTTTTTCCATTCAACAACTCTGTTTTGCTGCGTAGTATAGGGAACTGTGTGTTGCAACTGAATCCTTGCCTCATGGAAAATATTATGGATCTCATGATTTGCATACTCTCCCCCATTATTAGTTTAGAGGAATTTGATCTTCTTTCTGGACTGTGTCTCAACCAGAGCTTTGAAATATTTGAGGTGTTGAAAGACCTCAGATTTTTGCCTGAGAAAGTAGATCCATGTAAAATGTCAGAAATCGTTAACAAAAATGAGAAAAAACCTCGCTTTGTTGATTGATGGATGTGGAAAAGGACCCATGAGGTCACTATGGATCATATCTAAAGGCGTGGAGTCTCTCTGAGACTTTCCCTTATCGAATTTCTCTTGAGGGTGTTTCCCGGGAACACATCCCTCACACACTCCCTTGGAGAAATGGATTTCTGGTAGACTATCAACCAATATTTTCTTGCTAAGCGGTTGCATGTATCTGAAATTCAAATGTCCAAACCTTTCGTGCTATATCCTACTACTTTCATCAACATGAGTAAGTAGTAAAGCAAAATCAGGTTTAATGAATTCATAAAAAGTATACAATCTAGACTGATGATTTACCTCACCAGTAGCAACCCTAGAGTTGGTTTGCATGTCGTAGATATCCATGAAATTTGGTGTGAATATGACTTTCTTTCTGGAGCCGTAATTTTTCATCTGATACACTAAGAGAAGGTTGACAAAAAGTTTGGGAACATGCAACACATTCTCAAAGCTTCCGTTGGTGAGTTCAATCCTTCCTTTTCTGGTGACTTCGACAGAAGAGTTGTCCCCCATCAGAATAAGAGGACCTTTGCATGCATCCAATGAAGAATATACTACTTTTGATGTAGCCATGTTATGTGATGCTCCTGAATCTACGATCCAAGCATCAAGAGAGGAGTTGATGGCAATCAAGGAATGACTAGAATTGTCTTTCTTGGAATTCAGATCTTCTGGCTTCTTCTTCTTGGAACCCTCAGGGATGTGATCTCCAAGGTTGTTTTGCTGAAGTATTTGAGACATCAAATCTATTTTTTTTTCATGCATGCAGATTTCAAATGGAATCCTTTGTGACAATATGTGCATTTCTCCCCTTTCTTCCATTTTCCCCTTTGGATCCAGAGGCATCAGTGAAGGGTTTTGTGTACCCTTCCTTCTTCGTATGTGCATGATATTTCTGTTTATCTTTATCTTTAGATTTATAATATTTATGGCTTCCATCATGCACAATGAGTGCATGTGCCCTTGGGCCTTTGATTGTGCCCATGTTGATGAGCTTGGTTTTCTCTTGTGTCAGGGATTCGATAAAGTCCTCAAGAGAAGGCATCTTCCAGGTGGCTCCAGAGGCAAATCTGACAGTATGGAATGTGGATACGAATACAAAGAATTCAGGACCAAGATTGGAGAGAATGGTGAGAACCATTTGTTTCTCCTCCTTCGATTTATCAACCTCGCAAGCTTTGAGTTGTGACAGTAAATCCTTGAATTTTGTAAAGAAATATTGGATATTATCGAAGCTTTTTGGATCCAATGTGAGGAGCTCCACCTCCAACATGTGTCCCCTCATCTCATTCTTTTTTCCAAAGATCCCTTCCATGGTGGTCCAGGATTCATTGGGAGTCTTACAGGAAGATATGTGAAAAAGGAGATCAAGAGAAATTAGACTGCAAATTGTTCTGAGTGCCTCATCCATGCGATTTAAGTACTTGGATTTTTCTATGGATGATGTCAGTTCTATATCTGTATTCAAGGTTAACCTATACAACCCTCCGGTTCAGAGATGTATGACTATTTTATCCTTCCATGCAAAATAGGTGTAAGGTGTAAGAATGAATTCTTTTTGGAAATCCATCTTTCCACTGTCTTCAATCTTTTGTACCTGCAAAAATTTTGGTGTAGCTTTTTCTTAGCAGTCTGTCGGGTCTGATACCATGTAAATGTGTTGAAATTTCACATAATAGATCTAGATAAACAATAATACACATATTTGTAGAGAGAATTGGATAAAGGAGGAGAGAAAGAATGAAAGAATTCTCATTAACAGTTGTGAATAATGAATAATTTACACATGATATACTCTGTATAACTCAATGAGTG
>SNQJ01S0123588.1:3014-26625 GCA_010110895.2 Picea sitchensis
CAACCCAAAGTTGGAATTTCTCCATTCTTGATTCACCTTCCTTGTGTCCTCATCATGAATTTCATGGGATACATTTTCACTTTCAGGTGTCCTCTCTATTATGAAAATTTTCAATCCTTCCATGATCTCCCCTTTTAAACCCTTCATCATCTCGTGTTGTTCATCTTTTGTTACTATCTTATTTTGTAAATCATTTATATCCCTATGCATTTTTTCACCTTCATCAAGAGTCCATGTAGGATTATCTGGAGGCTTATTTGGTGTAGAAGTTCCCTTTTTGGGTGGCATGTTATCCAAGTATCACTTTTGAGCCTTGATTTTCAGGTGGTTCTTATAGACAATATTTCTTCTACTGTATCTCCAAAGTTTCAACACTTCTGGATATGAAAATTTATTTTTTGTATTTCCCTAATATTTCCTCTCTACAATGCCACTATTTTGATCAAAATTGGATGTGTCAAGTGGAATTTACGGTAACTTCCCCACAACTTGCTGATTTTTGGCCTTTCCGAGAGATGTCACTTGTATAGTGTGCCCCGCGCAAAATAATTGATATAAAATTCTGAAACTCATACCAGAAATACTAAAGACTGTCCACTATCCAATGCAACCAGTCTCACTCAATTTGGATACTCTAGGAAGAAGTTATGATTTTTTTACTTGGAACACCTTCTTTAGACTAGTCAATAGGACTAGTCAGATACCCTATATTCCACATGGTGTATCTACAAATGTATGACGAACCAAAAGGTGAAATTTTTACCACATATACCTTACTAATTTCTGTGAATATCCTCTGGAGTTCTGGGTCTCAAACATTACATAAAAAAAAATATAGCGAAAATTCCGCAATGACTCAGTTTAGGATGATTCCAGAACCCTATCGTGCACATGTTGTCTCTCCACAATTATAAGGCCTCGGGAGCTGAAATTTTAACCCAACGTACCTTGATCTGTCTACTAAATATCCTCCAATCCATTCCTTCTGAAACATTGTAGAAAAAAAGTTATAGCGAAAATTCCAAGGTGTCTCAGGTGTAGCAGCGAAACCCCAAGACCTTGAGCTCTGATACCATATGTTAAGAACCAAATATCAATATAGCATAGAAAAACCTTAGAACAAGTACTCAATTCCTTGAAAAAGAGATAAATTTAGATAATAAGCCTCTTCTAGGGGAAAACCTCCTTATGTCCACATAAATGTACAATTCCAAGATGATTCCAAATGAAAATGTCTCCTTGGTATATATAAGAGACTAGGAGGTATAATTACATCTAATGGAATAAAGAAGACATAAATAAAATAACATTACTAATGTAATATGCCCCAATTAAGGGGTAATGAGCCAATATTAGGGATTAACATCCCCTACAACAAGAGAACTTGTTGCAAGGTAACCTAATTTCTTAGGTGTCCTTTCTTCATCAAGTTCATCTTTCAACATTTTGAGGTTGAGTTGTAGTTTCCAGTTTTTCATCCTCAGCATTATATTATGTTTTACAAGGGATGCATATATAGGCAAGGAATGTGGAATGATTACCCATGATGTAGTAGTTTTCTTTTCTTTAAGATCAATAGCCTTTGGTTTCGGTTCCCATTTTTCAACTCCTTATGCATTAACACACCTTTCCCCAAAACTGCTTCTTGTTGGTTCTTGTGAATCAATAACCTCTAGTTATGGTTCCTCTTTGTCTAATTCTTGTATGTTGGAATATTTTTCCCCAGAAGTGCTCTCTATTGGTTCTTATGGATTAGCAGGAGCCTATGCTTCTGGTTCCTCTTTCTCTGATTCTTGTGTTTTGGCAGACCGTCCCCCATAATTTCTCTCTACTTGTTCTTGTGGATCAGCAGGAGCCTTTGCTTTTGGTTCTTGTTTCTCTTATTCTTGCGGTTTGGCACACTGTTCCCAATAATTTCTCTATATTGGTTCTTGTGGATCAACAGGAGCCTCTGCTTCTAGTTCAAATGCTCTTTGATAGATAGCCTTCAGTCCTGGTAAGGATGGAAAATTGCAAGTAGCATGGTCCTCACTACATATTCTGCAAACCTCAATTTGATCCAATGGAAATTCTTTCCATGGGTGCTTCGTTCTACACTTTGGGAAAAATATGGCCAAAGCTCGTTCTGTCTCTTCTTTCTTCTTCTTCACTTGTAGTGTATCCATTTTGGAATTTAGCGAACTAATTATATCAGTCTTGGAGTCCTCTAACATGTTCTTGATCTCTTCTCTTGTAACTCCACCTCCAACAGTCTTGCCACTTCTTTCCAGTATATATCTCTTGGTCCTTTTCTTGTTTTTGAAGTGCCTCTAGAATATTTGCGACAAATTTTGAAGATAGTATCATATTCTAACTGAGAGACATCTCCTCCACCCATCAAGTTGAGAAGTTCAATGCAATCATCTCAGACTCCTCTCAAAAATAAGATACGTCGTATCTCGGAAGCCAAATCTCCTTTCCATGCCCTCTACAAATTATAGTTGAATCATTCGATGTAATACTCAAGGATATCATCTTCATGTTGTATCATCTTGAAGACTTCCTACCTCCTTTCCTTATCTTTACAATCGTCTTGGTATTTTTCTAGAAATTTCTTCATCATCTAGTCCCATGTGCAGATGTTATCCCTACCAAGACCCATGAACTAGCGTAGTGCAACATCCTTGAGTGTGGTAGGGAAAATACTTAATTTATTAGCATCCAACACATAATCATAGCTTCTGCAAAGTAAGTTGAACTTGAAGAGGAAGTTTTTTGGGATCTTCTTTAGATAAACCATGGAAATTTAGCAAGGATGAATGAGGGATGTTCTTCATTTTAGTCTCTTCATTTGATCCTCTAATCGGGAATCTGAAAGAAAAGGTTTCTTCCTTGAAAAATCCATGTGCCATTTATCTTTGAGGGTTGTCTTTCATCTCTAAGGGTACTTCAGGAAACATGAATTCCCTGGACAGGTATTGTTCACCAATCAACTCTTTTGAAGTGGAACGTTTGTGTGCATAGATCCTTGTATAGTCTCAGATTATTGAGCGAAGGTTCCAGATCTCCTTTTGGCAATGTAACTTGTTTTAGGTGATAGATAATTCAAATGCCCATGCTCCTTTCCCTCTTGAGATTGACCTGCATTGTTAGTTTTTTGGGAGTTTTTAGATGAACTAATAAATCTACCTTGTTGATATTTAACTCTATGTATAAAAAATATTAGAAAAAAATTATATGAATTGCTAAGAAGAAATCATATAACTCAATCTACAGAAATGAAAAATCCACACAATATAAAAAACAACAAATACACTTTTGATAGTTCCCCGACAATAACACCAAAAATGATGGACTTTTCAATTACTTCCCAATTAATTTAGGGAGCAACTAAAGATTTGTACATTTAATTATCAATCAGAGGTCGTATTTTTCTTACGAACTTTTGTGCACCGTATATGCAATTATAATGTTGTATTTTTCCAAGGAGTTGTAGTAATTTTAACCTCACAAATCAAGATTTCATGAAACTTAATTAAGTCGCCAGTTTACACTACTTCTTGGATTTATACTTTGTGGGAAAATAAATGTCACACTTGCAAGGAAAATAAATCACACTTGCGGAAAGTAAATCACACTTTGCGGAAAATAAATCACACTTGCGGAAATTAAATCACACTTGATGAAAGTAAATCACTCTTTTCAGAAAATAAATCACACTCGTGGATAGTAAATCACACTTGAGAAAAGTAAATCACATTGTAGGAAATATATCACTCTTTGAAGAAAAGTAAATTACACTAGTACCTAATGGTGACTTGCTCAAGTATGATGGTAACCTTGACTTGTTGTATCAATTATGTAATTGTACATACAATGAGATGTATTAAAATCACATTATCATCTTATGCATAAGAGAGTGACGACTCATAAAATCAACAGAATATCAATCCCAAACTGTTAGAGAATAACACTTTCACAAATATGAAAGAAAGCATAGTACAGTAAAAGCTACAAGCGGAGTTGCAACAACATAGTTTCAACAACACGAGTTTCTACAACAAGAGTTGCAAAAACGTATGCGTTCCACAAACTGTTATAAATCTACATAAATCTGATTAACACTTGAGTCACAGTAGAATTCACAACATAAAGAAACTAAATACTAATTGTTCCTGAATTACAATTAAATGTTTATGAAATTTGGAAATGCAGCAAAGCGAAGTAACTACGAAATGAAATAAACAACAATGAAATGTTAATACTATGCTAATTTGCAGGAAGTACTTGACTAAGGAGGGGGGCCTTCCCCCTTAGACAAGGCACTGGATTACAAAATCAAAATAACACGAACACTCATCACACCATCATGCAAACAAAAGGAGAAAGAAAATTATATTGCTAAGGTTCTGAGTTTTACAATACAACTGAGTATTATCACCATCATCATTCCCTAAGGTCAACGAAATATGAGGTTTTTATACAATAAATTTGATGCCTAAATAAAACAAGGAGATGGATGGAGAACCATGAGAATCAGGTTTTTCATCTATTTACATCGATGTCACCAATTTTTAGAAAATAGCAGGCATATGCTCACTTGGATCAACTGGGTGACGATTGATAGGTGAACTGTTGTCTCTTTTTGGTTGTCCACTTTCCCTTCGTCACCTTTACATGTGAGGAGTGATATTTGACCAATGGTTGTATCGATGACTGATGTGTTGGAAAAAAAATTCTGGAAGTTGCAGCAACAAGACTGCGTTTGGAATTGCAGCAGCGGTATAGTGCTCGGAGTTGTAGCACTTGTAGAGGAATTACATCCACTGCATTTTCTCCTGTATAACAATGTTAGTGCAAGAAGGTAACAAATTCCTTAAGAAATATGTAATAATGGCATAAAATTATCATATGGGGGAAGATTCATACATCAGTTAAAAGTGAGACAAACTGGATGAGAAAGGTATCAAGAGAGGATGAACAATGGAAAAATGGTAAGGAAAAAGGTACTAAATGGGTGTTGAAAACATGTCAATTTAGGAACCCGTCAGCTTCCCTGGTGACCTCAAGGGATTGAATAGTAATAAGTAGCCAAGTATACCGCTCCCTATCTTGATCACTCGTTAGTTAGGTATAGGTCTAGGTCTAGGAAGGAAAAGAGAAGTTTCACAGTAAATGTTGTACTTGTATGAGACAATAAACAATTTGTAGCATATATTGACAATTACCAAGTTAAAGCATGAAATAATTAATTCTTTAGACACTAGACAAGTAAAATCTATTACAAATTACAACAATAAAAAATTATATGAAAGTTATAAAAGGTTTGCAACAACAACAATAAATAATGCTCAGAAATGTAGCAATTCACCATAAAAAGTAAGCATTCATCAAGTAGATTACTATCCAATTGCTAGAGGTAATTTTTGAACAAGTTAAGACACTTATAAATGGATGTATGCAACAAATAAATGTAGTTTTTAGTGGTTGTAGCAAACCTTTATAGAAACATCAAGAAATACATCAAGTTTTCTATAGTTAGGGTTAGTAAAGTTAGTAGTATGTTTGAGATATTGAGAAGATTGGTTTTAA
This sequence comes from Picea sitchensis, assembly GCA_010110895.2. Taxonomy (NCBI): domain Eukaryota; kingdom Viridiplantae; phylum Streptophyta; class Pinopsida; order Pinales; family Pinaceae; genus Picea; species Picea sitchensis. The sequence goes on from SNQJ01S0123588.1 coordinate 8,586, forward strand.
CAACTACTTTAGCCACAATGTCACTCCTATATCAATTTCATTCTCTTCTAGGGACTATGGAGTCTCAAATGCATTAAAATTGAAGATTGATCTAGGTGAAACAAAAGAGGTAGAGTTTAAAACTTAAGGTGAAAGAATGTTTGGGCCTTAGGATTTAGACTTTGAGGAAGAAAGTATCTAGGGTGCAAGAATGTTTGGGCCCTAAGTGTCATTTTCCCCTTCTAGATTCACTTAGGTCGAGGATAAAATGTCTAGGGTTAAAACACTAAAGTGCAAGCACTTTTGGGCCTTAGTATTTTAACCCTAACAAGGATGTTTCACAAAATTGGACAAATAAAATTTTGTGAGGAAGAGAAGCTCTTATGTCTTCCTCTTAGGGTTTCAACAAGACAATATTACTTGCAACAAGATATAAATTTAACCATTTACATCAACAAGAGATAATAGAATTGCAAAAAAATACTTACTTCATCCAAGAAACAAGAACATAAAACCCTAATTGTAGAAATTATCCATGCAAATGAGCAAACCATCCACAAAAGACCCTCTTTCAAGCATAGCGCATAATAGAAAAATACTAATGATGGAATAACAAACTTTTTAGAAGTGTTACCCCACAATCTGTGAGGAATTGTGATGATCCAAATGAAATCTAGTGCTAGCATTCTTATATGAGGCTAGGATTAATGTTTTTTCCATATAACATGTCAAAATTCAATTAGAGTTGGGGTCGACCCCTCATTTAACCTTTACAAAATGATAAAATGATAAAATTCCATCAAAAGTGCCACATGTGTGGTGACATCAAGCCTCCAAAGGCTAGGAGATGGTCTTCAAAGGCCACGTGGCATCATCTCAAGGTGGATTAGAGGAAATGGTGTATCTCCTCATCCATGGTAATTCCAAATCATCATCGGTACCCCAATTTTCCATCAAACCCTAACACCATCAAACCATATAAGTGTTAGTTGTGGAGCCTGATTATCTTCCTTATTCACAGGTCGTGCTTTAGTCATGTTTAGACCCCATTACTTGATGGGGGTGTGGGGGGGATTTCCCCCCCAATTCTCTCGTCGAGGGGGTCCAGGGGGGGCTATGAAATTTTGTATCCCCCCCTGGTGGGGGATTCAGGGGTAGCACCCCAGAAGAGAAATTTTGGGAAAACTTACCATGTAAAATATGGTAATTTCATAGTCAATTTGGATCGTTCATTATAAGGTCACAGATATGACAGTAGAAGTTATTTTAGGGATTTTTTCCCTTGAAGAAAACCCTCTTTTATGTATGAGGGAACTTTATTGTGGTTGGGTGAGTGATTGAATATTCTATTATGAGAGAATAGCGTGTGATAGAAAGAAGAAGTAGTTACAACAGGTATGTTGTAGGTTGTATCCCATCATTTTTTGGATAATAATAAAGGAAGGACCTGGTAATTTCTCTGGTGGACGTAGCCCACACTGGGTGAACCACGTATACTTGTGTCTCTATTTTATTGTGTATATTTTTTGTTTTATTTCCACGTTTTTTTTATTTCATTGCTATATAATTTTTCTTTTCTAACAATAAGGTGACATCATCATCAAAAGGAGGGTGACATCAATGGTTTAGGGCACTGCATCCAGGGTGGAGGGAGTTGCATATCTTCTCTACATGGTATCTAGTTTTTTTTTTTACAACTTCCTTCATCCTATGAGTAACAAGCCTTGGGGAACACTGCCCATCCTGTGGGATTTTAGCCCATATGTGTGCCATCATGACCAAATCTACTCAAACCAAGCCCATATGTCCATCATCTAAGGTTTTGAGGATGTCAGAGCTCATGTTAAAAGGTGGTAAGTCAACTGATGACTCATTGCTCTGCATCACACGTGCCAATGTCCTACAATAAGGTCACAACATCCTAAGTGAAAACCCAAGACGTCCCTCAAAGAACCATGCCAGGGTCATCCCAAACAAAGAATGGTATAAGATAAGGTAAAATAATGTTCATAAGAGATAATAGTCCTTAAAAAATGTAAAGTAAGTTGTTTCTTAAGATATAATACATGTAAATAATTCACCTCAGTATCCCCTTCAAACATCACACTGGCCCATAACCTCATGTGAGTTGGAAAATTTGAATATGGGAAGGCCTTCATCCAACCCTATTAGGTGTTCCAACCAAGATGGGAAATAAAGACCCAGGTAGAGGGATAGGTACCAAGGGAAGAAGTGAAAGAAAGAAACCCTTCAAGATTAAGTGTGAAAGTGGTATGAATTAGATCTTACTTAATGGCTCATGGTGTCATTGAATCCATTTCTATGAGCACATTTGTAGAGGGAGCACTTGTTGCTTGAGATATCCTTTCCTCGGTACTTTTTGCATTATGATCAACCTAATTTCTTTTGGTGCCCAATCTTTATTTACCAAGTCCCCTTTACAAGTTTCAAGATTTATTCTTTCATTTTTACTAGGATATGGTCCTTTAAGATTGTTCATTCATTCTCATCATGACAAGGGGTGATTACCATTAGAGGGTGTAGAGATCAAGTTGGCCTATCAATTTTATGGTGGCCTTTATCATTTATACATATCATATACATACAACAACTGCATCAACCTATGGGCCTTTATCCCCTTCTTCTCATGAGATAATGGACCATGAACCATTACCGAATAATGGTACATTGTGAGAGGCTCCATGATGGAAATTGTTAAGTATTGTGGGGAACATAACGTTATACTTGTGAGGCCCCCCCAAAAATGCCCCTTTTCCTTGGGCAGTGACAACATAGGACTAGGGAACATAAGCTGACCACCAAGGTGAAACAAGACAACAAACACAATTTCCCAAGGCAGTGATCCATTATCCGACTTCAACCAAATATCCTCATCCACATGCCCAAAAAATTGAGTACAACACTTTTCATGAAATAAGGAATAACATACTTCATGTTGATGTTGTCTTATGATCTCCCATACATTGGGTTTTCTAGATTAGATGAGCCTTGGATGATTTGTAGTTGTAGATGAAAATGAGGGGGGTTGTCTATCTTCCATCTGTGGACATGATGATCATCATAATGGTCAGGATCATTGTCTCCATTATGNTCCTCATCCACATGCCCAAAAAATTGAGTACAACACTTTTCATGAAATAAGGAATAACATACTTCATGTTGATGTTGTCTTATGATCTCCCATACATTGGGTTTTCTAGATTAGATGAGCCTTGGATGATTTGTAGTTGTAGAGGAAAATGAGGGGGGTTGTCTATGTGCCATCTGTGGACATGATGATCATCATAATGGTCANGCCATTAATTTCCATCTACTTGGAATTAAGGTGAATCAATGATAAATATATTTAGAAGTTGTCTCTTATACTCAGTTTCTAACATTGCTAGTTAGACTTGATCTTGATGCCAATGGTTGTTATATTCATCATGCCTATTGTTTATTATTATAGGTCTCATTAAATAGAATTTTCTATCCACACATAAAGGAAGTTTTCTCCTAATATGGTGATTTTTTGAATAATATCCTTTATCTTATCTTCTTTCTCATTATTTTCCCCTTTCTTTTCATGAGATTGGACTTATCATGCAGATGCATGGATGATCTTATTTTTCCCATGTTGTTTATTTTTTATTACATTCGTGATGTTTTGAAAGAATTCTAAATTTTCAACTTGTGTTCTATATATCTAGTGGTGCTAATCTACGAAACCATGATTCTAAGTTCTGGCTACCAATATTCACTGTCAAGTCACCTTGTGTTGACCCAAATTTTGTGGAAACATGATTTAATCATAGTGCATTGTGATTTCACTGAATTTTTATATTCACGATACCCCTACCCCGTAATTTTTTTATATGTCCTATTTTTCTATTCAATTCCCTGATAAACTGACACATGAGAAGGGAGTCCCATCCCTGAGTTGCCTCAAGAATCATAAGGGGGTTTAATTGATTAGATGTTTTTTTTACAGAGAAACAAAATGGTGGTTTAATTCACCTTCATGTTCATGGTTATATTTTTCTACATGACTATTATATAGTTTGATTATTACATGTTGTGATTCACTATGTATGGCACCATGTTTTTTTTTCATTCACATGCACAATATATTTCTCCATGGTGCAACAAACCAATATATTTTTTATCTATTAGATTGAGGTATAAGATTTGGGCTTCACACTCTTTATATATTGCATGGTTATCAGTTTGTATGTTGGGTGCTCGCATTTTATTATTTCCATCCCTCCATTTTTCTATCTCGAGCTTTGGTTTCTTTGTTTGTTGGCATAATCCACCATTTTCTCTATTTTCTAATGGTTTTTCTTTATATTTAAATCACCCTACTTACTCGTTTGAGCATTATAGAATATATGGGTTTTCAATTGGAAGAATTTGTGGTGGGTTATGGAGGAGAAAGGTGGTGTCTCCAATTCTCTACAAGTGCTAAGGTGACACTCCAATTTTAATTTTAATTTGAATTTTTTTTTGGTGAAGCCATGATTGGCTCAACATCCAATAATGCATTGATGTGTTTGATACAATGTTAGAATTCCAACAATGCCTTGATGTATATAATACAGTGTTCCAAATTAGCACACCACTATACTAATCTCATGTATTTTATTTTGGGGAACTTAAGTTTCATCCTTCAAGTTTTCCTTCTATGACCCTGTTGTTCCTGAGATTTATTCTAGGCTCACAAAACAATGTCAAGCATCCAAATTAATGATATTTTATTTTAAAGTTCCTTTCTACCTTCATCTTAGAATGAAACTTCAATACTCTAATAATTTAGAAACACAGAGGCAATATCTCTTCCTTTGATCTTTTATCAATAATCAAGAGATGAAAAGAAGAATTATAGCAAACAAAATTGACAAATGAAGCGAGGTATTCAATTATGATAAATCTTACCTTATTTGCAATAACAAAAATATGTATGTCTAAAATATAAATTAAGACGAGAACAACTATACATATACATGTCTTGTTTTACTCACAACAAAACAGAGGAAAAGCTATACCTGAATAGACATCTAATTAAATGAACTGCAGTAGATGTATTAATAAATTGCATTCATTCATTTCTTAGACACCATAGCATGAAGAAGATGAATTATGATAATGAAAATAGCAACACACAAAAAAAACATAACTAAAAGAAATGAGAAGTAAAGTATCTGTCTTCCTATAGAAATTTCTATTAAAAAGTCTCTCTTTACATTAGCCGAGGAAAAATCCCCTTTTCTCCTCTCTCAAATGTACTTATTTATACAATTTTTTCTTAACCAAAATCAGTTAGACTTCCACACTTCTAGATCCTAAAATAGAAGAAAGTATTTTAAATACCATACTAACTGAATATTACAAAAGATTTGAACATATGTCATGCTTCTGGAAACTTCATTGCTTGCTAACATCTTGAAGGCTTATCTTTTGATTTTTTCTCGTAGATGCAACTGTCTTCTGTTGATCCTTGTATTGAGTGTGCAAATTCATTAATGAAACTACGAACATAGGGGGCTCAGTATTAACATTTAACTCAAAGTTAAAATCTTTTATATGCACCAATGGTAAATTATTTTGAACTCTAACTGCAGCTTACTGAGTAATTTAACACTGTAAATTGTGCTTAACTAGGAAATGATTTAAAATATGCAAGTTAACTTGAGTGATTTATTGAATATCAGTTGTATCCTTTTCTCTTCTCTTCTTCAACTCTTCTCTCTTAACATTTACATTAAGAGTCCCAATAATTGAATGAACATCACTAATGTCAATCTCATCCATTTCAAGATCTACAACCAGTAGAGAATTCAAACTTGTTGCTTTTGCTTCTTTGGCCAATCTTTTACTTTCTTCCAGGTTGTTTTCCCAAGTCTTTATTGTCATTTCACTCTTTAATTGTTCCAACTCTGTAAACTGAGTAATTCCTGGTATATTTATACTTTGATTCCACATTATTAATTCATGAAACTGAGATCTTGTATTGACCAACTCTTTCTCTTTATCAACAATGATTTGTAATGAATCATTGATGATAAGATATTGTTTTTGAATACTTTCCAAGCTTTCACAGAAACTATCTTGGGTTGGCTGTAATCCATCATTAACCTCCAGGGCATGTTTCTCAAAAGAAGAAATATAAACCATTTCATTTTCAACCTTTTTGATCTGATATTTCAAATGAACTAATAATGAATCTATCTAGGAAAGAGTATTTTGCAATACTTGTTGATATTGAAGACTAGTTTTTAAATTTTTTTCCAACTGTTTGATCTGCTATTCATAATTTTGTTGGACCTAAACTAGTTCAGAATTAACTCTTTCCCTAATAATTACTTCTTTTTGTTTCAAATCGTTTTTAAACTCTTCAATTAAAATATCTTTTCGATCAATATTTTCTCTTAAATTGTCCACAAACCACAATTTTGTTATTTCAAAGGCTCCCAAAGAATCAACTACGTGTTTTGAAAATTCAGGGTCACTATGTCCCTAACCAACAAATATCATCCTCTGCCTTTTTGTGATTACACCTCCTTTCTTCTGAATCTCTCTTTGCACAATAAATTTCCTTTTCTTGTTGAAGAAGAAGTTTGATGAAGGCATTTCTTCTGGCTCAATAGGTGTCAGATATTCAACATTTATTACCTCTTTACCATGTATCTCAAAACTTGATGCAAGAGGATTTAAGGATGGAATGGGAGATGCAAGTGCAGTGGATTCCCCTTGAGTAGTAATATCCTTTAAAGGAGTTTCAGTGTTTGAATTCATCCAAGGGAAAATATGTCCATGCTTCATAAAATATTCAAACGTTACAAATGTTTCTTGTGAGGTGTTACCTGGTAGAGTTGGTTCCTTCACTGTTGTATATTTTGATGATGTCTCTAGTTTTGTTTCAGCTTCCTTGGTTTTGACCTCAGGAAAATCATTTTGCTTGGTATTGGATGATGGTAGCACGTGTGAAGCTGGATTACCATTGTGGGTAAGAATTTTCTCTGCATGTAAAGTCTTCGGTAGACAACTTCTCATGTGCTTTTGAAAGTTAAGAAAGTTTTATTGTTCTTTTTCAGGAAGATTCTAGACCCTAGATAGAAATTCATCATATAAATTTTCTCCTATGAAACTATCATCAAATGGAGAGTCTTCATGAAAGAACTTTTTCATACCAAACTAGGCCAAATTATTTTCAACTACCTTATGTGGATCATGTCTTTTGAATTCAATAGAAGATAATGAAATATCTTCTAAGGCTGAAGCTTCACCCTTGACATGTCCAAAATATAACAAGGAATATTTACCCACTAGTATGGGATAATTTGGTCATACCCTCTTCTGTGTTGCCTTCAATTCTTTATTTATTCCTGCAGAAACTGTTTGGTGTGCCACTTCCCTACAAATGAACCTATCTAGAAAAAATCTTGGTAAAGCATGAGGATATGTGAAACCACCATAAACTCTGATATAGGAAAAAATCTCCTCAATAAACCAGTCTACAATAGTACCTAATTTCCCATAATATGTTGAGAAATCCTAGGAGGAGGGTTACCATATAGATCTTGATGAATCAGGATGATAACATTATGGAAAATTTCATAAAAATAATCTTTTGCATTTTCCTCCCACAATTTAGAATGATAGATATGTATTGGCTCATAAGTTTTTGGAGTCCAACTCCAATTCATCAATGGGAAACATGTTTTATAAAATATAGCATCCATAATATATGTTGAGATATAAAATGGATTTGGTTCACCTTTAGACCTCTGAMTTGTATAAAACCTTATTTGTTTGACCAAGTTATCAGACAACAACTTCCCCCAATTAAAAGTGAAACCTTCTGCATCTTCATGAATAATAGGGACCCAATCTACTGTGAAATGTGCAGGGTTTTTCTTTCCATACAGTCTACAAAGCATCATAGCTATGTACATAATATGTGCATCAAAATAAGTTGTAGAATATATACCATGACTATCTTCTTTAAATTTGTTTTCATTTCCCCGCCAAGTTTTAACTATATCATGGACACTTCTGTCATAATCTATACATTCCTCTTTCTCAAACTTCTTCACAAATTCTGCATTGTAAACATATTTGGGATTACTGGACAATTTATACATTACTTAGATATATTCATGTCAAAAAGAGTCGACAATAGTCCTTTGATGGTTGTAGATGGTTCTGGTTGGTATATCCACATGCTCCAGAGCCCAACATATCATGTTTGTGTAGGGAATTAACTTTGGTTGTGATGCAACCTTATGCAATTCTGACTTGGCAACCTCCTTGAGCTTGTTTATATTTAGAACATCTTCCTCCTCACTTTTATGATAAAAAAATATGGATTTCTCTTCCTAGAAGATTTCGTAAACATGCACCCAAGATTTGATGCTTCCTGTTAAACAAGTAGTAGAATCCGAAAACATATCCAAATTTGGGTTTGGCTCCTCTCTAGACTTGTCTTGGACCTTCTTTTTTTCTCCCTTGCGAGGTGCCATGACTTCTTGTTGACGATATTCACTCCTGTAAGAAAAATAATGCTTGTGAATGTGAATGCATAGATGAGGTAGAATTATGAATGCGAATACAGAAAATAGGTGGAGTTAAAATCTTTTATCAAATCATAATTAAACACACTATTAATTCTACATTTAATATTTCTCATTTGAACGGCAGGGTCATGATGCTAAAAGCTCGTAAATTTTTACCTGGTGGCAGTAATCTTTATACGAATATATTTACCCTAATTACGTTTAAATGTAGTTAATAATCATTATTAGCAAGAATATGTACTCTGACACTTTAGACAGTCGGGGTTATTGAATAGAGAATGCTAAAATTATCCTGAAGGTCGGAGTCGCAAAGTTATTACTTACCTTTAATCAAGATTTATTAATCCTTACTTATCCTTTAATATTCAACACTTTGGTACTTCGTAAGTATGGGCCTTCGACAATTCGACACTTTTGAGATATATTAACAATATGATATCCCAGAGAGCGGTATCTCAGAGTGACATGGCATGGTGACGTCCCACATGATGACATGTCGTAAGAACATGGGTGACACATGTCGTCCTGAAATGTGTGAATTACATGTCCAAAATGCCCAAAATAAGTGCCACGTGTCTCCACGTGTAAAGAATGTCAGGTGGCATAGGACATGTCAGCTGAGTATTTCCCTTATGAATGTGTCTTTAGTAACTTCGGGACTAAAAAGGTTCAATAAACGAGGAGTTTGAAATATTGAAGCACGAAGTCCTGAATAAAAACTTCAAGGGAGAGGATATAGCACTGGATTTATTTCAGGCTTCGAGAATTCAAGGATTCATTATAACTTAAAACAAAATCTTTGAATAACATTGAAGGACAAAGTCCCGAAGTGGAACCACAAACATGAATACTGCATCAATTAAAAAAAATTCAGCTCTGTATGCTTGAAATCATTTGAATCGTTGATGTTAATATGCGTTAGGATTGACGGTTTATGATTAATCGACAAAATTAGGAACAATTTAAGAAATAATTCAAAATTTGAATCTTTATTTCATATTTTGACTTATGTTCTAACATAGGCTCCAACTAGGGATGGTGGCTCCTTGTGAGGCACTAAAGAACTGTAGACCAAGTTCGTTTATTGGGTAAATGGAGTCATTATTTTTCTATCTTCAAAATAAATAATTAAAGACTTGAAACACATTTTCACTTACTCTAACAAAACTAAATCTCTTATCAGAATCATTCGAATTATGAGAGTACAACCTTAAACATGTTGAATTTTGAATTTCAAGTAGGCTATAAAAGAACTTCCTTATCTAATTTTACTCAAGAAGTATCTAAGGTAATTAATTAGAGCATGGATAAAATATTAAAGGTCTAAACTGATAATTATCATATCTTAGAATTCCAGTCATTTTATGCATCGTTTTGAAAGAGAACTCATTTGGATCCAATACAAAGAATTATGAAAAGCATTAATAACAGGGTATAAATAGGGATGGTGGCTCCTTGTGAGGCACCAAAGAACACATAGAATCAAGTTCGTTTATTGGGTAAATTGAGTCATTATTTTTCTATCTTCAAAATAAATAATTAAAGACTTGAAACACATTTTCACTTACTCTAACAAAACTAAATCTCTTATCATAATCATTCAAATTATGAGAGTACAACCTTAAACATGTTGAATTTTGAATTTCAAGTAGGCTATAAAAGAACTTCCTTATCTAATTTTACTCAAGAAGTATCTAAGGTAATTAATTAGAGCATGATTAAAATAATAAAGGTCTAAACTGATAATTATCATATCTTAGAATTCCAGTCATTTTATGCATCATTTTGAAAGAGAACTCATTTGGATACAATAAAAGGAACACCAAGTGAAAGCATTAATAATGTGGTATAAAATGTAAGATATGTAGCTCATAGTTCATTATATAAATACTCAGCCAAACATTTCACCACCATCCGTGCATCAATAGCCCTCACATGAAGGTATTTGCATTCTCCACTCAATTTTCTTTCACCATCCTAATTTTGAGTTTCTTTGAGATGATAGAAATCGTAAAATAATGAATTTCCCTTCATCATCTCACTTTATCAAGATGGGAGAAATTCGTTTTCTGAATTTTCTTTCACAATTAACCGGGTTCTTAATTTTATTTATTTTTGTAGGATGGGGGAAATCAATTTTCTTTAAAACACTTTGGGATGATGACTATTGAAAATAAATAATATTGTAGAACTAACTACATGTTTAGATTGCCCTGAGATTAACAACCCCTCAAAATTAACTATACTTTTTCCTATGAGAAAATGAATGATTATACTATTAATTTTATTTTCTCTTTGAGATGACTACCAGTTATCTTTTAATATTGAAGCACAAGTTTTCAAAGAAATTGGAAATATCCTCTTTCATCAAAGACTAAGAATTGAAACATAATTTTTACCATACTTGTGAAAACAACATGCGAAAGTTCACCCAATAATAAACTCTAGTGATTCTATAGAGATCAGAAATAAAAGTAAGAAAAAATGATCTTATATTTCTTTATTTACTCTTAAATTAACATTTTTTTATACAATAACTAACTAATGAAAAGAAAAAAACTAAAATCATTTGGGATTTTACACTATTTATTTTAAAAAATGGGATCTATCAAACTAACAACTAATATTTTCCAAATCTTTAGCTTAATTAACTAAAATATAATTCACTCAAAACCTTGATTGAATCAAGATTCATATAATGAGTTCTTAATTCAATTGAAATAAAAAAACTTGAAAGTAAATTGCCAATGTAACCAATCAACACTGATATATATAATGGAAACAAAATTAAAATTGAAAACTAAACTACTGAATGAAATGTTTCAAATAATTCCCATTGATAGGGGCATCATGAATCTCTCCATTTAGATTTTCAAGAGAGAAAGAGCTTTCATTTAATCAAGGCAATTCTGAATGGTCTGAACCAAATATGATCAAATTTTCCATGTTTTCTAGCATCCTCTCTTCTAGATTCCTACTTTAGAACTAAATCTCCAGGAAGAAATTATCTATATTTGGCTTTTTTATCAAAGTTAGCCTTCATTTTATCAAGATATTTTGAAGTTTTTCATTACCTCTTCCTCGGTCTGCTGGACCTCAATTATTTGATTTATTCTTGTCGATCATTTGGTTCTTCATCACATCGCATTACAATTTCTCATCATTATTATGAAGAGCAATATTAGTGGGTAAAATAACATATGTTCCATAAACCAATTAGAAAAAGGTGGCATACCTATTGATTTCTTGGTGTTGATTATGCTTGCCCATAGAGCATATTTTAAATGTATATATGCCACAAGATTTTTATGTTGTCATCACTTTCTTAATTATTTCATCAAACCTTGTTAGAAGATTAATTTAACTGCTCCTTGAGGATAATAGGCTGTAGAATGACCCAAAATAATATTATATTCCTGACAAAATTTTGTCATAGCAACAGGTTTAAAAACTTGTGCATTGCTTGTAATTATTTTTCTTTTTGACAACCAAATATTGCTAAAATATTTTCCTCCAAGAAATTTATCACCACTGAGTCTGTAGCATTCATGGTTGGAATAGCTTCTACCCACTTATAAAAATAATCAATGATAGTTAAGATCCATTTGTGTTGGGCACTTTGATTGAGGGTGAATTCTCCAATGAAATCTAATCCTCATTGTTGAAAGGAGCTTCAACTTTATCGTGACTAAAGGTGAGGCAGGAAGGTTTTTCTTTCTAACAAAGAGTTGGCATTGTCTACAATCTCTAACCCTTGCATTTACATCAAAGGGACAATTTCCACAATAATACTACCTAGTATTTTGTATGTTGTTTTCCAAGCATGGTGTCTCCATATATTCCTTTGTGAAATTATTCAATAACACCTTTTGTTTCAGACTCTGTTAGGAAACTTAATAAGAAACCTAAAGGATCTTTCCAATATAGTTTGCCATTAACAATGCAATATTTTATTTCCTGTCATTTTAATGTTTTGCTTTTACAGGGGTCATATCAGCTAGGCATTGAAAAGTGAAAAGGTATGACACTACGTTGTTATACCAAGGTGAGGAAGATAATTTGTCATCAACTTGAGTTGTTGGCACTTGATCATAAATTTCTTCAATATCTGGTAAAGGATTTTTAGAATCAAAGTGATTAATTCCAAGATCTTTAAGATTTGTTTCAAATGAAACAGCTTTGCTAAACCTCATCCTTTACCACTTGGTTATTTGATTTCTAAGTCATATTTTGAATTTTATCCAACCACTTGCCTCTTCTGCCATCACTACCAGGTTGTATTAATATTTCTTTGACAGTATTGGTGGGTACATATGCTATCACTTTGGGATGTAATATATATGCCTTGAAAGATTTAAGTGCTTTAACCATAACATGCTTCCTTTTTCCCAAAAATACTATGAGCTTCAACTCTCATCTCTAAGGATTTTACTAAAAAAAGAAATAGGTTGTTCAAATCCATCATTATTTTTCTGTAAAAGCACTGTTGCAATTGTATGTTCAGATGCAATAGAAAAAACTAAAAATTCCTTAGAATAATATGGACTTACTAGAACTGGTGCTTCTCCTATGGATTTTTGACTCGTTGAAAAGATATCTTAATTTTCATTGTCCATTTCACCTCGTTGTGTTTATTCAACATATCTGTGATCAGTTTAATAATTTCAACAGAATTTGGAATGAATCTTCTCAAGAAATTTATTCTTCCTAAGAATGACTAAATCTCTTTTTTATTTCTTGGTAATTAATCTTATCAATGGATTAAATCCTTTATGGATCAATTTGAATCCCATATTTTGATACAATATGACCTAACAACTTCCCTTCTTGCATGACAAAATGAGATTTCTTGGGATTTAGAGACAAACCAAATTTTCTACATTTATCAAAAGTTTGTTTGAGGTGTTTTAAATGTTTTGCATCAGAATTGGAAAACATTGTTAGATCATCCAAATAAATAACAACAAATTTGTCTCTCTCACCAACAAAATATATATCCATGGATCTTTGAAAATTTGCATCTGCATTCATCAAACCAAATGGCATTTTATCATACATAAAAGTTCCCCATGGAGTTGTAAATGAAATTTTGTCTTTATCATCCTCATGGACAGCTATTTGATTATACCCTGAGAAACCATCAATCATAGAAATTTTATTTGCTCCAACTACCCTTTCAAGAATATGATCCATTTTCAGAAGATGATAATTATATTTTAACGAAGTTCTATTTAGATTTCTAAAATACACACATAATCTTATCTCCCCATTTTTATTTCTAACTGGAACCAGATTAGCTACCCATTCAGAATATTTAAGCGGCACACTAATTTTTGCATCTAGAAGCTTCTTAACCTCTCTTTCTATTACAAGAAAAAAAATAGGATTGACTTGTCTAAGATTTTGTTTAAAAGGCTTGACATTTGGTTTTAAAGGAATCTTATGCTCTATAATAGAAGTATCACAAGTCTTCAACTCTTTGTAGGACCATGAAAAACATATTTATATTCCTTAAGTAATTCTGCATATTTCTTCTTCTGTTCAATAGGAAGATATTTAGACAACTTTACAAGTTTTGGACTTTCATTAGAACCAATATTATAATCTTTAACTTCTTTTGGTTGAGAATACAAGGTAGATTTCAAAGGGATACCATTCTGATAAAAAAGTCTTTCCAAAGGAATGAGTCCTTTTAGAATCTTATTATTTTTCAACAGAAGCATTTTATGATTTGCAATCTTGTTCTTGAACTTTTCTTCATATTCTCCTTCCTGCATAGTCCAAGTTGGATCATTTTTATTTTCTTGATCAATGTGAGTTTTTGAAAATTCATCAACCATTTCAAGGAACTGCTTTAGTTGTTCATCGTCTTCAAAAAATTTCCAATAATGAACATTATCTGTTATTTAAGGTTTGTGTCTCATCTGAATGTGATACTTCAATTTTAAAACAATGGGTGGGATGAAAGTACTTGATGCCTTAGCTAAGTAGTCAACCTATTGATTATGAAATCTTGGAATAGCATGAATATTTAAAGACAAGAAGAAATTTGCAATTAAGTCCCATGCACAATTTCGATAGGATCTCATTCTAGGACGTTTTTCCTGATATTCTTGTCCCACTTGTTTCACAATAAGTTCAACATCTCCATATACAATTAAGTGTTGTATGTTAAGCTTTCTAGCATCTTCTAATCCTAAAATCAAAGCTTCATATTCACATACATTATTCTTATAATCAATCTCAAATTGCAATCTATATGGAAATGGAATGTAATACTCATCATTTAGTGCCACAAATAACACTCCATCTCCTGCTCCTTCCCATGAAGAGGCACCATCGAAATACATTTTCCACATTCCTTCTCTAATATTTACACTCTCCTCTAACATTTTAACTTTCTCATTCTCATTCTCATTCTCTTTACAATTTTCAAAATCATCATCAATAGATAATATACAATTTCCTAAGTCCTGATCGACAACATAGACTGGATAATTATTAGGATTTTATGAATCACTGACTGTATAATCCAATCTTCTCTCTCTATACAATCTCGTAAATTTCCCACCAAAAATAGGAATCGTGGCATACGTCATATCTAATTGTACTGATCCCCCTAATTTAACACCCTAGGATCTTGATAAAATCATTCCATACTTTGCAGGTACATCAACTACTACCACATCCATAAGAACACTTTTGACTGGGATTTGGGCTATATTTACAACTAAATCCTTTATCATACCCAAACACTTAACTTTCCTATAATCAGAAGAATATAAATCCTGATAAGGTCTAGTAATTTGCAAGCCCGATTTATCCATTATTTTCTTTGGCATCAGATTGTGTGAAGCACCTAAGTATAACATACAATTATGTAGAAAATGATCATGTACAGTAAGTGTAATCTAAAATGGAGCCACAAAATATTTATCATTTTCAATATGAGGCCCAAACATGATTGTAGGGCACTCATCTTGCAGATTAATAACAACATCTTGACTCTCTGAATCTAGAAATTTATGACTTTTGAAATTTTTCTCTTATATAACAAATTCTTAGTGAGTTCTATCAAAGGTATGAAATATTAATTTTATTCAGTTCATTTTCCAGATTGAAATTGCTAGCTGTTTTTTATGGTTCCTTAGTATGTATTTCTTCTTCTTTATTTTCTAGTGTTTTGGTTTGTGTTTCCTTTGTTTCAACTTGTTTCATTTGGACTGCTGCTATTTTGGTTGATGGTTTTAAAACTACAACTTCATTTCCTTTATTTTGTAGTAAAATCTTCTTTGGTTGATTTGTAGCAGCAGTTTTATCTCTTGGCCTTAAATCATACTTATTATGTAATTCAACCATTATTGAATCAATAAGAACTTTATATTGTGAGGTAGGTTTATCAAAGTTATTAATATTTTCCTCATCAAACAATTGTCCAAAACCTAAAGATAGTTAATAATATTGTTGGGTTAGATGAGGTTCACTATCATCATCACTGAGTAAATTCATTTCCTCATCTAATTCATTGTATTCTTGTACTTCATCTCCTTGTATTAAATTCTCAGTTTTGAAAGGAACTTGAATTTTTTGATCCTCGTTCTTAAGTGGTCTCTGTTGAAATTGAGTATTTAGATTGAGGTTTCTCCTTAATTGATTTGGATTCCTAACATAAGGGTTAGGTTTGGTTTTCTCCATATCTATATTGGATAACTTATTGGACAACTCTTTAATTAGCTTAGCCATTTCCTCCATTTTCTCATCCCGTGCATTCCTCCGTGAGCCTGAAGGTCCTCCTTGTTCTTTAAATTGCCACAGTTATCTAATTCCCATTTAAACCTTGGTTTTTAATTTACCTGATTCCATCATATTAGATTCAATTTCAATCGCATCATACTACATCTCAGCTAATGTTGTATCTCTTCTCTCCCTCAGAATTAATGCAAAATTAGAGTCAAATGCCCGTGCAAAAGTAACATTTGCAGCTGGTTGACATGGCTTAACTTCAGCTGGAATCTTACTATAAAGCTTATTAAATATTTGAATGAATTCAAAAACTGTTTCAGAATTATTCTTTCTTAAAGATCTAAATTTAGTCAAATAATAAAGGTGGTCTTTTTTCTCACCCCATTGTCTTAAGAAAGTAGTTTATAATTCATCATAAGTTGTTATGGAGTCTGCAGGAAGTCCCTTAAACTAGGTTTTGACTTGTCCCTCAAAAGTTTGTACAAACAATTTCATGTAAACATCTTCATAATCAATGCTAAGTATATCAACAAATTGATCAAACAATGTCATATGTTCAGTGGTTGTTAAATCCCCTTCCACAATAAATTTAGGTAATGTTTTCATATAATTATCAGGTAAATCATGTAAAATTGCAGGAAGGGATAAAGGAGCATATCTATCAATTACTTTGGAAAATATTCTCGAGGGAGGTGGTGGTGGATTTACTTGTGCACTGCCTCCACCCCCTACACCTCCTACACCATCCATTGTGGGTTTTGGAGATGAGATGCGAGGAATGTAATGAAGATTATCAAATATTTCAAATGATTGTTGCACCAAGTCTTTAATTACTTCTAGGAGATAATAACAAAGGCCTGTTAGATAATCAAAGGGTGATGGATCTCTTGATATAAATGAATAATCAAATTCAGAAGGGAATTTAGAACTAGTATTGGGTCCTTCAGATCGAACTAATGAGTAGATGGGAGAAATAATACGAGAGGAACTTGAATATAAAATATGTTCTTCTGGATTAGAAAGGATATATACCCTTACTTCGGGAAGAATAAGGATAGTTTGGGTGTAAACGATGTTAGGAACTAAGGATTATGCCTTAATATCATAGTCATAAATTCTTGTAGAAGAAAAAGGTGTATCTTGAAAATTTTCACCTTTTAAATCGTATAATTTTACTTCAGGGATCTCAAACTCTATATTTTATGACTTGACTTCTGGAATACTAGTTGAGGATTCAGTGGGAAGAGATTCAACTTGATGTGTTTCTTTAAAAGAATATAAGTTTATTTATTTCATTGAGATATTAACCTTGACTTGAGAAGCTTTATGTTGATAAACCTTACCTGTTGACTCATAATTCTGTCTTAGATAACCTTTAGGTGTGAGAAATTTTTCAAGGTATAATACAGGTGTGGTCTACTTCTTATCTGGATTTTGTCTGGTATTCTTTCTTCCGAATGCCAGCTTTAGAAAAATGGAGTCGCTAGGTGACAATAAAAATGATCCTAAATGTGTGTTTGATTCTTGTTCTCCTTGAAGAACCAAAACTAATCTTTGTCAAACTCCAATGGAAAAATAACTTTGTATCTTCGTTCCCCTGCAATGGCGCCAAAAATGATGTTGTTCCTGAGATT
The DNA here is from genome assembly GCA_010110895.2 of Picea sitchensis. Lineage (NCBI taxonomy): Eukaryota > Viridiplantae > Streptophyta > Pinopsida > Pinales > Pinaceae > Picea > Picea sitchensis. Next base: position 26,518 of record SNQJ01S0123588.1, read on the forward strand.
TATTCCAGGCTCTCAGAACAATGTCAGGAATCCAAATTAATGATATTTTCTTTTAAAATGCCTTTCTACCTTCAACTTAGAATGAGACTTCAATACTCTAATAATTTA
>SNQJ01S0123589.1:1752-12675 GCA_010110895.2 Picea sitchensis
ATAGATCCTTTACTTTTGGATACCATAATCCAAACTCTTATGTTCCTTTGAGATATTTGAAAATTCTCTTCACTACTAATACATGTGATTCCTTTGGTGTTGCTTGAAATCATGCCACCTGTCCAACTTCCTGCATTACATCTAGTCTAGATGCTATCACATATAGTAGGTTTCCAATGATTGACCTGTATTTCCTCTAATCTGTAGACTTTGAATCATCATATTTTCTTAACTTGCACTTGGTTTGCATGGGAGTGATAATTGGTTTGCGATCTTTCATTCCAAATCTCTTTAGCATTTCTCTCATATACTTGGTTTGAGAAATAAAAATTTATTGGTTTCTTTGACGTATCTGAAGTCCCAGAAAAAAAGACATTTCTCCAAGTAATGACATTTCAAATTCATTCTACCTATCCTTTGCAAATTTCTGTCTTAACCTGTCATCATCAATACCAAAAATAATATCATCAACATAAAATTCAATTAATAAAATATTACCTTGACTTACCTTGATGTAGAGTTTGTTGTATGCACTTCCTTTTCTAAAACCTACCTACTATAGATATGTATCCAATCTAGAGTACCATGCTCTAGGAGCTTGTTTTAGACCATACAAGGAATTATTTAATTTGCACACATAGTTTGCATTCTTTGACAATTGAAATCCTTCTTATTGTTCAATGTAGACTTCTTCTTCAAGTTACCCATTCAAAAAAGATTATTTTACGCCCATCTGATACACTTTAGTATTTTTGGAGCATGCATAAGCTAAAAGAAATTAGATTTCTTCCATTCTAGAAAATGGGGCGCATGTCTCTTCAAAGTCAACTCCTTCAACCTGTGCATATCCTTTACAAACCAATATAGCTTTGTTCCTTGTAACATGTCCATCTTTGTTCAATTTATTCTTGTATACCCACTTTGTGTCGATCACATTTTTATCCTTTGGTCTTGGAACCAATTCCCAAGTGTAATTTTTCTCTCTTTGATCCAATTCTTCATCCATGGCCTTGTTCCAAAATTCATCATTGATGGCCTCTTCAAAATAGGTTGGTTCAATCATAGATGTTAGTGCTAGGTGTGTTTGTTCTGGTGAATAGATTCTTATTCTAGTCTCAACTCCTGCATCTTTGGTTCTAATAGTCTGATATGAAGGATGATTCTTTTGTACTTGTCTTCTAGGTGTCTTTGGAGGCAATTGTTGAACTTGCTCTTCTACTTCTATCGGATTCTCTTCATCTTCCTCTTATACTTCCTTTTCATCTTCTGCTTCTACTTCGAAAAGTTGTTCCATTGATTCATTTTCTTCTTCCTTTTATTCTGGTCTACCTGTTTCATCAATTGTTGCATTGATGCTTTCTACAACTTTGTTCAATATCATATTGTAATAGTTGTATTATTTCCTTTTACTTGAGTAACCAACAAGTACTCCTTTGTCCACACGAGAGTCAAACTTTCCCATTTTTCCATCTTCTCTTTTGATGTAGCATTTGCTTCCAAAAACTCTGAAGTGCTTCACATTTGCTGGTCTTCCTTTCCATAGCTTGTAGGGAATTTGGTCAGTGTTGTTTCTAAGAATTACTCTATTTTGAATGTGAAATGTTGTATGCACTTCCTATGTCCAAAATGTATCTGTCAATTTAGAATCCATTAGCATTGTTCGAGCCATTTCCTGTACTATCCTTTTCTTTCTTTCAACAACTCCATTCTGTTGAGGTGTCCTAACAATAGAGAATTGCTTTATTATTCCATGACCATTGCAGTAGTCCATAAATTCCTTTGAAGTGAAATATACTCCATTATCATATCTCAAGCATTTGATTTTTGAATCCATTTAATTTTCAACCATTTCCTTGTAGATCTTGATGTTTTCAAAAGCTTCTGACTTATTCTTGAGAAATCAAATTGTAGTCATTCTTATATAATCATCAACTAATAACATAAATTATTTATCACCTTTTAAACCCTTTGTTGTAGTTGGTCCAACTAGATCAATATGCACAATTTCTAGTGGTTTTGTCATTGAATATTCCTTTTATTTGAACCTGGTCTTTGTTTTCTTTCCTTGTTGACAATGCTTGCATAAAGTGTTGGTTGGTTTAATGATCCAGGGAATTTCTTTGACTGCTTCTCTTATGCTGACTTTGATAAGGTTATCAAAATGTATGTGACCCATTCTTCTATTCCATATCCAACTTTCATTTTCATTTCCTAGACAACACTTTTCATTTCCAATTTCACTTAATGCATATATGTTGCTTGAAGTTCTCGCAACTGTATCAATCAATTTTCATGAACCTTATTTTCTTATCTCACATTTTTGTGAATCAAAAGTAACTTTATGACCTTGGTCACACATTTGATTCAAACTTAAAATATTATGTTTCATATCTTCTACTAGTAGAACATTTTTTGCTTTGGTATTCTTGTTCCCAATTCTGACTGTGCCTTTTCCAATGATATTAGCTGAATCATCATTTTCGAAGGAGACTGATCCATCTCTTTCCTTTCCTTATGTAAGAAACTTGTATCTATCACCTATCATGTGTTTTGAATAGCCACTATCAACATACTAACCATGTTTCTTCTACTTATCTTGTAGAGCAAGTGTACATTCTTCATTGCTCTACTTATCCTTCTTTTTTATCCATGTCCTTTTCTGAGGTACTTGTCTGTGACTGTTGTTATTTTGTTGTCGTTCTCTAGGAGGGATTGTCATTCTGCAATCTTTGGCCATGTGTCCAAAATTGTTACATTTGTAACATTCCACTTTAGTGCTCAAAGATTCAAACCTGTTGTAACTTATTTTTTGTGTTTCACTAGGCCTTCTTTGATAACCCCTTTTTATATGACTTTCAAAGTTGTTTGTGTTCCTGTTGTTATCTCTACAATTCATAGCTTTATGTCCAAAATTATTACATGCATAACATAAATCAAAAAATATATTTTGATACCTAGGAGTTGAATAGCTTCTGAAAGGAGGTTCTATTATAATTTTTTCTTCTTTCTGAGGCCTATCTGTCGGTTGTTGATTCTGAAATATGAATCTTCTCGGTGGAGGATTGTCCCTGTAATCTTCCTTGTGGATCTTCCTATCCTCCTTGATTGTTTCTGCATATCTTTTTGGATATGTTTCTTGCTCTGTTGTTTTGGATCTTGATCCTTTTTCTGTCAGATTGTATCCAAGTCCGGACTTGTCATGATGATATTTTTGACTGTTGATAATGTCATCCAAAACTTTTGAGATGTTCTGCATATTTTTCTTTTGAATATCCTTTCTTAATATGACAATCTATGCTTCAAAATTTCCAATGATCTTGTCTTTTTCTTCTAGTTGTTCTTTGAGTGCTTCTTCAATTCTTTTATCTTCTTCTATTTGAACCTTCAAATTTGTGATCACTTGTTCTAGTTCTTGAGTGTCTTCTTTCTTGTCTAGTTTTTCTTGTAGTTTATTGTTTTTCTTCTTTTTTCTTCTAATAACTTCTATGGCACACATTAATTCCTCTCAGTAGTCAACTTCTCCCTCTTCAATTTATTCTTCAACTTCTTCATATTATTCTTCTTCTTATTCATATTCTTCTTCGGAGTCTTCTTTGTTAGAGTCTTCTACTTCCATGAATAGAACTCTTTCTGTCTCACTGTCACTGACTTCATCTTCATCTGATGATGAGATTTCTTCTTTGGTTCATAATATTTTCTTGAAAAATTTATTTGTGGTTCTTTTTCCTTTATATGTTTGTTTTCCTTTTGAGTAAGCTTCATAATTTCTCTTTTTCTTATAAGGACATTTGTTAGAAAAATGACCAATACCATCACAATCAAAAAAAATTAAAGGATGTTTACCTCTATACCTACCGTTGGTTCCCTTGTTCAGTCTTTTGACAAAGTTGGCCACTTCTTCATCATCTTTTGAGACGTCACTGTTGCTGATATGTTCTTCTTTTTTCCTTCCCTTTTTCTTTAACTTGTTGGATGCTTTGAAGGTTGCTTCTTTTATACATGGATTTTCCTATTCAATTCTCATTTCATATGCTGTGAATATTCCATGTAATCTGTCCATAATTATTGAGTTTAGATCTGATCTTTCTTCTAGTGCTGATATCTTAGGGTCAAATCTCATAGGAATAGATCTTAGTACTTTTCGAACAATTACAGATTCTTTGATTTCTTCTCGCAATCCTATGATTGTATTTACCATTTCTTCAACTTGTAAAAAGTAAGATGTAATATTCTCATCTTCCTTCATCTTAATTTGTTCGAACTGACCTCTGTAAGTTTGAAGCTTTATTTCTTTGACTTTTGAATCTCCTTCATAAATATTCTGAAGTTTGTCCCAAATGTCTTTAGAAGATTTAAAATGTGCAACTTTGGTGAATAAGGTTTCACTAAGACCATTCAAGAGTGCATTTTTTGCTTTGGAATTATTCTGACCAACTTTCATCGCTTTGTCATTTGTTGGCAGTACTGTTGGTGTTATGTATCCATCTATAATTGATTTCCAAATTTCAAATCCCTATTCCTATATATATGTTTTCATCCTTATGCTAAAAAATGCATACTTATGTCCATTGAACTGTGGTATTCCATTTTTATATAAGTTGTTTCTCTCCATGATCTACCTTTCAGTGGTTAAACTAATTATTGAAGGAACCTCCCTCTAATACCAATTGTTGGATTACTGAGATGGGGGGTGAATCAGTAATAGAGAAATTTAATCCTTTTTAACCATATAATCCAAGTGTTATATCAATGTAGCATTATCATCCAATAACTGCATAGTAAATAAGCAATGAAAAAATCAACAATCATACATATACACAGTACATCAGTGTTTTATGTGGAAACCCAAAGCGTGAGAAAACCACATAATTATTTTTCTTATATGTCTTGAAGAATTACTTTCATTGAAAGAAACAACTTCCTTTTCTTTTCAGCTACAACTAGAAGGAGGATCCAACCCCCTTGTTTCCTAGGCTACAACCTGAAGGAATCTCCAACTCCCCTATTCTTTGTTTACAACCAAAAGGAGGATACAACCCCCTATGATCTCCAGCTACAAACGAAAGGTGGCTACAACCACCTATCCTTGCCCTGTCCAACTGCCCTGAAGTAGAAGTAGAATGATGGAACCAATGTCACACTATCACTGTGATATATACCATTGTAAACCTATACCAATAGACCTGAACCATGCATCAACCTATACCTCAACCTATAATCAACATGTACCATTAACAAGTGCATAAACCATGCACCAACCTATACCAAACAACCTGTAATCAACCTATACCATAAAAAAGTGCATCCAACCATGTACCAAGTATGTACCAATCATGTTTCAACTACTCATCAACTATGATTAATCAATATGTACCAACATCATCAACTATACACCTCATTTATGTGCCAACTCATCAACTACTTGTCTCAACCATGTACCTAACATGTACCTCAACCAAAATACCTCATCAATATCATCATCCAAATATGATTTGTAACTCTATAATAGGCCTAGTGTATATCATCAGATACCTGGAAACCTTCCTTAACTTTAACAACAAGAGACTAGTTTTGGATTAGTCAACAACCCTAACTTGAAATAATCATAACTATGTACCTGTAATGAATAAATCTATGAAACTGATACACGATGCTCTTTGGTTTGTTTTATGAAATTCCTCTAGTTTTCACTACTTGGAACCTCTTAGAAAAGAAGTTATATCAAAAATGGCATACCTTGTTAAATTGTGGCTTATTCTAGAGAGTGACCTTGTAGAGCGTGCCCCTCACAAAATATTTGTTGAATCGATATGAAAAATGTTACATAGAATAATACAGACTGTAATATAATCAACATATTTGGTCGTACTAAATTTGGATCTTTTATGAAGAAGGGATGATTTTTTAACCCGAAACATCTATTTGATACTAGTTTCAGGACTAGCCACAAACCCTATTTTCCACGGAGTGTAACCCCAAACATACAATGCCCCACAATATGAATTTTTTACCAAAGATACTTGGATATGTTTCCTCAATGGCCTATCAATATCACATTATGAATCATTCTAGAAAAAAAATTATTGTGAAAATGGTGAGATGATCAATAAATAACATACCTTAGAAAGCATCATCAAAATAATTTATCCTTCCCTGAATTCTGACTGTCTTTTATTCACCTTACCTCTAAAATTCCTCTTATATATCCTTTGGTTACCTCATTCACCTATACATATTCAATATGCTCAAGTGTGATGTTAAATGAGAGAGCCTTGCCTCTTATTTATACTCTCCATCTTCTAGGTCACTTAATCCATTTCTAGGTCACTTAACCTATTTTCCTCATTTTTAGGGTTAACCAATTTCCATAATTAGAAATTTCTCCATTACTTTATCATTTAAATTTCTTCCTTGACTTTAAAACCTCACTTTATCATTTAAATATTCTTCTTTGATTTTGTCACTTCACTTTATTATTTAAATAATCCTTCTTGATTTTGTCACTTTACTTTATCATTTAAATAATAATTTCTTCTTTACAAGCTCTTTGGCTTGTTTGACCTTTTGGGGCTTCAATACAACACATGAGGGTCCTCCAACTTCGTAAGGCCATAACTCTCAAACCGTGAGGAGTTATGTGATGTTCCACATACCACCAGAAATGGACTGACATGTACTATCCATGTAGAATAGTATTACCTTCCAATATATTAAAACACATACCAATATACATGAAACAACCTTGGGTCCATTACCCAAAACTTTGTGCTACCGAAATTTTCTACCAAACTTTCTTCAAGGGTTGACATCAATGACAACCAATCTTAATCAGATATTAATCAACAAATACTTAAATATTTTGAGAAGTTACAAGATCTAGCATTATATTTTGATCAAGATTTTCATAAATCCTACTTTCAATAGCCTGTTGAGCTTTCTACCTTGACCATCTCTGCATTTTCTATCAATCCTCATTTGGTTCATCATATATCTTCCAACCCTACTTCTTCCATATCTTCCACTGCTTATCCAACAACTTCACAGGTTGTGATCCACCCTTGTGATCCACCCTATGACGGGAGTTCATTCACCCACACTTTCCACAAGCTCACCTACTATCCATCCTCCCACACCAATCATGGAAACAATATATGCTCCCCTCGTTGTGGTTGCTCCCTTACATAATATGCCCTGGGATTATCAAACTAGGATTCCTTAGTTTGATGGCACTGGAAATATGACTGCACAACATCATGTTGACAAGATGAATGACTTCTTTGACCTGCAAGAAGTAGATGAGGAAGATGTCAAAATGCAATTATTTTCCCAAAGCATAAATGGAGAAGTTTTGAAATGGTTCAAAGCCTTAACAATTGTTATCTTGAATGAAATTATTTCCTTTCACCAATCATTCCTCAATAGATGGGAATTTAAAAAAAATCCACTTCAAATATTATCTCAATATGAGAGTATTAAAAGAAACCAAGGGGAAATTGTACAAGATTATTGCACTAGATTTAACAATATTTATAATGCAATTCCAACAAATATTAAACCTCCTCGAGTTTTAGCTTTGATAAAATTCCCTAATGGTTTTGATGCTGACATGTCTTATCAATTCAGAAAAAGAAACCCTACAACTTTGGAAGAGATGCAAAGAGATGTTGTGAGTGTAGAGGCAAATATGTTATCTAAGAGAGCTAGACAAAGAACAGAGAGGAGAGTAGCTATCAAAGAGGAACCATATACCTCTTTTGTTGATGCTAAAATAGAATCCTTAGTTAAAACCATGGAAAGGATGATGTAAAGATTAGACATCACTGATAGGACTCCATCAAGAGAAAAACAACCTAGTCTGCAAATCAGAAATCATAATTTTAGGAGAAATCTACCCAAAATCAGACAAAGGGAACCAAGAGAACAAAGAGGACAAGATCAACAGATTAGGCCTCCTTTTCAATAAAATTATGTTGATGAAAGGGAGGAAACAATTGAGGGCCTTGATGATGTTCACATAAATTTAATGGGAATAAATTATAATAATTATTTTTTCCTTACCCAAGAAGAACATAATTGTTTTCTTCTTTCACAAACTAAATTAAATAAGAAAGAATTAGATCAACAAGCATTTGATAATGCAATTATGGAAGTTCATAGGAATTATAAACTGAGAAGTAAGAAGTCAAATGATAATCCCACTAAGAAATATTCTGACATTAAAAAGACAACATACACACTTGCCAAGAAAGTTCTTGATATTCCCCCTAAGAAAAACTCAGAAGTCCCAACCAAAATAACATATGATTTTATCTCAAAAATAAGTCAAACTGATGTTTCCTCTACCAACAAGCCTAAATATACTTCACAAAAGAATGTTTTTGAGAAAACATATTTTTCTAACGAAAATAAAACTCAAACCTCATTCAACTTGGAAAGTGAATTGGCAAAACTCAAGATACCCTTTCCTCTAACAGAGTTAATGAATAAGAATTCTTACAAATCACAAGTGATGAAAGCTCTGAACATAGAGGCATGTAAAAATATAGTAAATAATGCTGATGATCAACCAGAATCATTATTTGGGCCTAGATGGAAAATATAAAAGTGGTGTTGTACCTCCATTTTACATCAGTTTAAACATTCATGAAAAAACTTTGCGCAATGCCATGCTTCACTTTGGCACTTCCCACAACCTTAATCCTAAGGCTGTTATGGAAAAATTAGGACTTGATATCACTAGACCATACAAAGATTTATATTCTTTTAATTCAAGTAAAGTAAAATGAATAGGTTTTATCAAATATTTGTGTGTTACTTTAGCACAAATTGCAACCAAGAGTATGGTAATGGACATAGTTGTTGCATACATACCTCCTAAATATGGCACATTACTGTCTCGCTCATGGTGAGCTAAGTTACAAGTTACCCTTGAAATTGACATGTATTATTGTACCATCCCACTATTTGGTCAACAAAGGATATTATTTAGGGAGACACTAATGAAATACATGGTCAGTAGTCAGGATAAACCACACAATTATCCCTGATATTTTGTTCATTCAAACCTTGATTATTTTATTTTGTACAATGATGGAGAAATGGAAAGATAGATTGCTAATTTAGAAAATGATGTTTATAACATGGAAGAAGATAAGACAACTTTTGAAGAAAATGAAACAATAATGGTGGAATATGATAAACAAAAGGAACCTCTATGGAGTTTATACTTTGATGGTGTTGTTAGTAAGGAAGGATCAAGAAGTGGTGTGTGGGTTTATAATTCAAAAACAAATCATACAGAAGGGCATTCCTACAAGTTAAATTTTTATTGTACCAACAATATAGTTCAATATGAAGCCTTAATTCTAGGTTTGAAACTTTTAAAGAAGCTCGGGGCTAAGAGAATTTCAATTCATGGTGATTTTGAACTGATAATAAAACAGATAAAAGGTTAATACTCTACTAAACACCCAAGATTGAGAGCCTACATAAATGTTGTCCTAGATTTTTTGGAATGCTTTACTGAATATGACTTGCTAGCCATTCCTAGAGACTAGAGCATTCTAGTTGATGGACTAGCTACCTCAACAACTACTTGTAAGATACCTTTTCATCCTAATCACCAGTGCATAGTTGAAGTAAAGTGTAGACCAATTGTCCCAGATAACATCATATGTTGGCAAGTTTTTGGAAATGATGAACAAATTGAATTTTTTTTGCAATCAAAGAATGAATTTGAATGTGCCAATATAGATGTTGATTTTGATGAAGAAAGAGAAAATGTACATAAAGTAGATTTAGAAGAAATAAATAAAAAACAAGAAGATATAGACATTTTGAAATTAAAAGATAATGTTTTGCCTAGAGGCTCAATCCCTTTAGAGGAGTTGTTTGATTTTGATGATGTGGCAAAAAAGTCTAGAATTGAACCTGTTGGAAAGGAAGTTGAAGACTGCAGCATAGGAACTGAAAAAGAACCAAAGATGATTAAACTGTCTAAATCTTTACCTCCTGATAAAAAACAAAAATATATAGAATTATTCAAATAATTTATATATATTTTTGTGTGGAGTTATGAAGATCTGAAATCTTATGACACTAGCATTATACAACATAAAATTCCCATAAAAGAAAACCAAAATCCTTTTAAACAAAAACTTAAGAGGATTAACCCAAAGTTGATGCCTCTGATTGAAAAAGAAATAAAAATTATGTATGATGGTAAAATTATTGTCCCATTAAGATTTTCTAAATGGGTATCAAATTTAGTTCCAACCAGGAAAAAGAGTGGAGAAATCAGACTGTGCATTGATTTCATAAACCTTAATAAAGTCTCTCTCAAAGACAACTACCCCTTGCCCAAAATGGACCATATTTTGCAGAATGTAATTGGGTCTAGTAGAATTTCTTTGTTAGATGGTTTTTTTGGTTACAATCAAGTTTTAGTCCACCTTGATGATCAATAAAAACCAACATTTACTACACCTTGGGGCACTTTCATGTATGTGAAAATGCCTTTTGGTTTAATGAATGTTGGAGATACATTTCAAATAGGAATGGATATTGCTTTTGTGGATGAACTTGGAATATTCATTGTTATATACCTTGATGATATCACTATTTTTTCAAAAACAGATGAAGAACACTTGCTCCACTTGAGAAGACTTTTTTTAAAATGCAAGAAATTTGGAATTCCCTCAATCCAAAGAAAACAATGTTTTCTCTAGAAGAACATAAATTGCTAGGACATATCATATCAAAGGATGGAATTAAAATTGATTCTTAAGAACCAAACATCAATATAGCATAGAAAAACCTCAGGAAAAGTACTCAATGCCTTGAAAAAGAGATAATTTTAGATAATAAGCCTCTTAGAGGGGGAAACCTCCTTTTACCCCACTTAAATGTTCAAGTACCAGATGA
>SNQJ01S0123589.1:21311-39401 GCA_010110895.2 Picea sitchensis
TTAAAGCAACAACTGAATAGAATTAGAATTGTACAAGAAGAGACAACTAACAATTCCAATTGGACAAATCTGTCTTGGTATTACACAAGAATACAAAACTAACAATTCCAACTGGATAAATTTTTCCAAGTGGAATTAGAATTGTTGGTTGTCTCTTCTTGTGTAATACCAAGACAAATTTATCCAATTGGAATTGTTAGTTTTGTCTTCGTGTGTAATACCAAGACAAATTTGTCCAATTGGAATTGTTAGTTGTCTCTTCTTGTGTAATACCAAGAAATATTTATCTAATTGGAATTTGAATTGTTAGTCATGGCTTCTTCTGTAACACCAAGACAAATTTGTCCAATTGGAATTGGAATTTTTAGTTGTGTATTCTTTTATAATACCAAGATAAATTTGTTCACTTGGAATTGGAATTGTTGGTTGTGTCTTTTTGTGTAATACCAAGACAAGTTTATGGTGGGGTGCTTGGAAGCCAAATTTTATTTTTAAACATGGGGAACCTACATAATCGAGGTAGAAAGTCCTTGAGTAAAGATAAATCCATAAAACAAGTAGAAGAAGAAATAGAAAATATAAAGTTATGTATGTCAAAACGTAGGCTTCCAGAAGAGGGAAATCCAATCTCTAGTGGAATAGATACCATTGTTGTGTCTGCTCCATCACCACAAGCAAAGAATGAGAGTTAAGTAGAGACCAATCCAATCAGTATCTCATCAAAAAACGTAGAATTTTCTTGGATATGATTTTACAACAAATGGAATTAGAGAGGAAAATGTTGCACACCATTCTGGTGAGGAATTTCCTATGGTCCAACCTCTTGTTAGATAGTCAGATGTTCCAGAAACTAGTTATGGGCATGCCCACTCTCCACCCATAATTGATCTGCCAGTGATTGAAGGGGAAATAAATGAAACATTTTTAACTTGACATTAGGGAGGTGAATAGTTCCAGAATAGTGGTTTATTCTCCCTACCTAGATTGATCAATGTGCAGCGAAGAAATCCTAAACGGATTTAGGTGGATGAAAGTGGTATAACATCACTTGAAGGTAAGTTACTTAACCATACATTTTGTTATCATTCTTATAAAATAATTAGAGAATATTTTGAACCAGAATCCAATGTTGTTAAATGTCAGTTATCTATGGCTTTGTTAAAAACTAGAAGTTTAAATGTTGTTAGGAGAATTTTAGGCATTAAAATAATCAAAAGTTTAGAAACAAGTCATCATAGTGTTATAAACATTGTGTATTATTTTAAAATAATCGGTAATAAATATCATTCTAAATACCTTAATGAAATCCAACATGTCTTGTCACAATCAATTGTTAGCAAGATCACAAGAAAACATTTTTTTGCACCAAAAAACCTCTCATCTCATGAAATGAAATATCAAAACCATTAGAGAGTATTATTATAGATGCGATAGCCTCGACACAGGTGGTCCAACAAAATTGTGGGCCTTCACTAGTAGTCTACCTCTTTCTAAAATAAATTTAATCGAAGAAATTAAGGGACTAATACAAGATTTCTAGCTTGAAAACACTAGGCCTTCTTCCAACCAAAACAATGTACCAAAATTGAGAAGGGGATATAGGGTCCATGAACCAAATATTAAAAACTTTCTTGAATTTACACAGACAAAATTGTATGAGAGACTCAGGAAAATACATAGTATACTTAACTTGGGCCAAAGATATTTCCATAAATCCAAGCCTTGGTGTTAAGCCCTAATATTGGCTCATTACCCCTTAATTGGGGCATATTTTATTAGTAATTTTATTTTATTTATGTCGGATTTAGGCCATTAGTTGTAATTATACCTCCTAGTCTCCTATATATACTAAGGAAACATTTTGATTTTGAATCATCTTGTACTTGAACATTTAAGTGGGGTAAAAGGAGGTTTCCCCCTCGAAGAGGCTTATTATCTAAAATTATCTCTTTTTCAAGGCATCGAATACTTTTTTTGAGATTTTTCTATGCTATATTGATATTTGGTTCTTAACATACAGTATCATAGCTCAAGGTCTTGGGGTTTCCCTGCTACATCTAAGACACCTTGGAATTTTTTCTATAATTGTTTTTTTACAACGTCTCAAAAGGAACAAATTGGAGGATATTTAGTAGACGGATCAAGGTACATTGGGTTAAAAATTCAGCTACTGAGGCCTTATACTTTCAGAGATACTGCCTGTACAATATAGGGTTCTGGAATCATCCTGAAGTGAGTCATTGCAGAATTTTATCCATAAAAATGTCTTTGTAAGGTTTTAGACCCTAAAATCCAAAGGATATTTATAGAAATTAGTAAGGTATCTGTGGTAAAATTTTTAGCTTCTAGGTCATCTTAAATTTGTATATACACCATGTGTAAGATAGGGTATATGACTAGTCCTATTGACTAGTCTCAAGAAGGTGTTTGAGGTAAAACAATCATAACTTCTTCCTAGAGTATACAAATTGAGTGGGACTAGTTTCATTGAATTGTGGATAGTCTGTAGTATTTCAGGTGCGCGTTTTAGAATTTTATGTCAATTATTTTGTGCATGGAGTGCTATACAAGTAAGATCTTATGGAAAGGACAAAAATCGACAAGTTGTGGGGAAGTTACCATAAATTCCACTTGGCACATCCAATTTTGATCAGACCTATGGAATTGTAGAGAAGAAATATTAGAGAAATAAATAAAAGAAAGCTTCATACCTAGAAGGTCCAAAACTTGGGAGATACAATAGAAGAAATATTTTCTAGAAGAACCACCTCAAAATCAAGGTTCAAAAGTGATACTTGGCCAACATACCACCAAAAAAGGGAAATTATACACCAAATAAGCCTCCAAAAAATCCTACTTGGACTCTTGATGAAGGTGAAGAAATGCATAGGGACATAAATGAACTACAAAAGAAGATGGATTCAATGGAAGATAATTTGAATACTAATATGGATTCAATGGAAGCTAAGTTGGATACTAATATGGATGGTTTAAAAGGGGAGATCATGGAAGTATTGAAAAATTTTGTAACGGAGAAGACCCTTGAAAGTGAAAATGCATCATATGAAATTCATGAAGAGGACACAAGGGAGGTGAATCAAGAATGGAGAAACTCCAACTTTGGTTTGAAGACCAACCATGTTCCTAAGATTGACATGAGGAAGTTTGAATTTTTGGTCATGCCTTTTGGCTTTAAAAATGCACCTTCCACATTCCAAGGGTTGATGAATTCCATTTTCAATCCCTTCCTTCAAAAATCTATGTTAGTATTTTTTGATGATATACTAATCTATAGCAAGTCTTGGGAGGATCATGTGCGACATGTTGACAAGGTGCTACAACTACTAAAGGAGAAACAACTATATGGAAAACCATCTAAATGTTTCTTTGGAGTAAAGGAGGTAGAGTATTTGGGTCATATTGTATCTCATGAAGGTTTCAAGGTAGACCCTAACAAGATTAAGGCCATGATGGACTGGTTGATTTCCAAAACATTAAAGAATCTTAGAGGAGTTTTGGGTTTGACAGGTTACTACCACAAGTTTGTTCGGAACTATGGAAGAATAGCAACACCTTTAATGACACTAACTAAGAAGGATGCATTTTCATGGACTCTAGAGGCAAATAAAGCTTTTGAACAACTTAAAGAGGCGATGTGTAAAGCTATTGTCTTGACCACTCCAGACTTCACAAAATCATTTATTGTGGAATTGGATGCCTCGAGAAATGGAATTGGTGCTATCATTATACAAGAAGGAAGGACCCTGGCTTCTGAAAGTCGACCACTCAAGGGAAAGGACTTACACAAACCCATTTATGAGGAGGAAATGATGGCAATACTACATGCATTGAAGAAATGGCATCCTTACCTAATAGGTAGGCACTTCAAGGTCAAAACAGATAATGATAGTCATAAGTACTTCTTGGAAGAAAGTCTATCTTCAGAATAACAACAAAATTGGGTAACGAAGATATTGGGTTATGAGTTTGAAATCGCTTATAAAAAGGGGAAGAAAAATGTTGTGGCAGATGCACTCTCAAGAAAGGATGACAATGTTGAGGCCTTTCTTTGTGCTATCTTGATCATCCAACCCGATTGGATAATGGAAGCAAGGGATGAATGGAAGAATGGAGAAAAAGTGTGGACTCTCATTCAAAGGTTGCAGCAGTATTCCAGTGCATCAGATACACTTACATGGAAAAATTATTCACTATGGTATAAAGATCGCTTATATTTATGTAAGAACTCCCAACTCAAACAAAAGGTACTATTGGAATTGCACACCTCTCCAGTAGGAGGGTACTTGGGATTTTTGAAAACCTACCATAGAGTCAAGAAGATTTTTTTTTGGGGTGGCCTTAAAACTAATGTTCAAAGGTTTGTGGAAGAATGTTTGGTTTGTCAGCAAAATAAGGTGGAAACAATTAAGACCCCAGGTCTTTTACAACCATTATCCATCCTAGGTCAGTGTTGGGAGGAGGTTTCCATTGATTTCATCACATCGTTACCAAAGTATGAAGGAAAGAGTGTCATCATGGTGGTTTTTGATAGACTAACGAAGTATGCACACTTTTTTGCATTCTCTCATCCCTTCAAAACTAGTACAATTGCCACCGCATTCATGAATACATTTCAAAAGCTACATGGTAGCCCAAAGATTATTGTAAGTGACAAAGATCCCATCTTCACTGAACATTTTTGGACATAATTATTTTCTTGTTTGGGTACTCAATTGGCTCATAGCTCATCCTATCATTCTCAGTTTGATGGACAAACTGAGATAGTGAACAAATGTCTGGAAGGCTACCTTTTTCTCTTTGTCTATGATAAACAAACGCAATGGTTCAAATGGTTACCCTTGGAAGAATGGTGGTATAACACTTCCTTTCATACTTCAACAAAAATGACACCATTTATGGAACTTTATGGATACCACCCTCCTTTCATCAATTCTTCTCTAAAAGAAAAATATAAGGTTCAAGCAGTGGAAGATCACATTGAGAATCAACAACAAGTTCTCAAATCTTAAGGACAACTTGATCATGGCACATGTCATGAAACAACAAGTAGATCAACATCGTGGTGAAAGAAGTTTGAAGTGGGGTTAGATTGTTTTTAAGACTAACCACAAAATCAGGATGTTCCTCAAAACAGAACAAGAAGGATAATAAATTTTAAAGTAATATGGCCCTTATAAAGGTGTTGCAAAATATTGGTACCATGGAATACAAATTGGAGTTGCTTGCATCTTCTGCGAGGTACCCTTTCCATGTTTCATGATTAAAGAGGTTATAGGCGACAAAATCCCAATTCAAACTATATTGCGAGAAATTGACGAGGAAGGAAAAATCATGTGGAACCCTAAAGCCATAAAGCGACACAAGAATTCACTATAGGAATAGATCCATTTAATTATCTCATTAAATGGAGGAAACTCTTGGTTGAATATTCCACTTGGGAAGATGAGTCTTTATATAGAAGCATCCAAAGTTACTCAAGCATTCCAGATAACTTGTCTCAAGGGGAGGGCATGCTAAGCCCTAATATTGTCTCACTACCCATAGTGGAATATATTATATTAGTAATGTTATTTTATTTATGTCTCATCTTCTAGATGGCCATTAGTTGTAGTTATACCTCCTGGTATCCTATATACTCGAGGAGACATTTTCATTTTAGATCATCTCTTGTACTTGAACATTTAAGTGGGGTAAAATGGGAGTTTGCCCTCAAAGGGGCTTATTATTTGAAAGTATCTCTTTTCAAGGCATTGAGTACTTTTAGAGGTTTTCTATGTGTTGATATTTGGTTCTTAACACTTGGTGTATTTGAATAAACATAATTTGTAACACATGTTGTTTTAAATATCACATTGAGTATGTTTATTTTTATGACACTTTTACACACAAACACAAGCACACATAGACACACACACACACACATATATATTTCATGTATTGAATAACACCATTTTGCATGGTACTCAGTTATATTGTCGTCACCATCAAATAGAGACTTTACTCACAACATCTTGCGTAAAAGGCCAGACGTTTGTACATTTTATCAAAAATATTTTGCTTAGATGGGACATGCCCAGGTGTGGTGGAATGGAATTACTGAGCAAATGCATTCATGTAAGAAATGAGTATAAATTGATGAGGAAGTACATTTCCTTGAAAATATTTAAATATGTTCCATATGATATTGATGGAGGGTGGGAAAGAATAAATATACAATTGGTGACTTCCTAGGTGTATGTGACTTCATGAAATGTACTTCATCAAAATGACAGCCAGAAATATGTTCAACATATACATGTGGATCGATGATAGGATGATCATTTTAGAATATGTAGAGATACATTTTCCCATTTGGGCATTTTTTCTGCTCCCGATTGGTTTATTTTGGAGATAACTACACCTTCAAGCGTAAAAATGGTTAGTGTAAAAACCGACCCCCTATTCCTCACTTAGGCCGATTGAGTATAAAATATTTTATTCTTCCTTAACCATGTAAAAGCCTCTTTTTGAGTGCATAATCATCTTCTTCTCATCAAATATCTTTCCAATGGCTGTAACCATTACTCAATTACGACCACGGATAAAACGTTATGGCCTTCAAAATTTTGTGTGATTTATTCCATCAAGGCCACTACATATCCACATGGAATCCACATGATTCCCCTATCTCTTGTTCCATTTGAAATGGAATCCATGTGTCACTAATGTGGTAGCCACTACCTGTGTCATTGGATCCTCATCCTATTGGAATTCCAAATCAAAAACTCTGATATACTCAAATCCTTTCTCCACCATCAGAGTCTTTCCATCAAAGTTCTTCCACTCCTATCTTCCTTGCTTCCTCTGACAGCCTAGGTCTGAAGGAATCCTCCTCTGAAAAATATAATGTTCTTGGAATATTGACAATATATGGTTGTTGTTTCATCACTTCCCCATACAATCGATGATCCAAATTTATAATTGTAGGTCACCCCATCGGGGCACATCCCTCTCAAGAACTGCAACTCACTCTGAGCAAATATATCCAAAAAATAGTTGATATCTATCAACTAATAGATATGAGGGATAGTATTTAGACACCTATCCCAAGGAATAACATTTATAGGGTCCATTCTTTGTCCTTTCTACAATTTACAGGATGCCACATGTACTCCTATGGAAACGCTAGCACTCTATGTCAGCATGATGTCATTCTTCTTCCTAGCCTCACCTAAGGAGAACCCCATGTGACATTGTAGTTGGAACCCAGGGTACATGGCCTTATCGCAGGCCACCACCTAGATTTGCCTGGAACTTTCAAGCCATGCCATTTTTCTCTCTAAAATTGTAAATCACCTTTACACATGGCAAGTCACTACTTGACATGTGGACCACCCATGTGGACTAACGTGGAATACATGTCATCACTGAGTAGTCGATGAATCCATCTAGGTGTTGACCTATCCACTGTACTTTAGCTGGGTGAAATCATCCTTGTCATCATGATGTAACCTTCCCTCTTGCCCTTTCTTAGGAGATACCTTCAAGGATATATGGTGGAGGTTACTTATCATTTGTTCACGGATATGATGGATTACTAAGAGGAGGGGTGAATGCGATGTGGGTGTAATTGTAATCCTTTTTCTTGAAATAATCCAATTGTTATATCAATGTGGGGTGTATCCAATAATGAGCAATGGGAATGAACAATCACACACATACAGTGTACACTGAGTGTTTCACATTGAAACCAAATCGGGCTCCTGATACTTTTTCTTATATGTCTTGAAGAATTACATTGAGTGGAAGCACCAACTTCCAATTATCTAGCTACAACCATAATGAGGGCACAACCCCCTATTTTTTTTTAGGCTACAACTTGAGGGAACTCCCCAATTTCCTAGCTACAAAAAGAAGGAGGTTACAACTTCTTGATTCTCCATCTATAAATGGAAGGTGAAACCACAACCACCTGTCCTTGCCCCATCCAACCACCACGACGTAGAAGTAGAGATAGTGGACCAACTGTCACACTATGTAGGATATACCAACATGGAAATGTGCCAATAGAAACTGAACCATGCGTAATGGCCATTAAGCTGGCCACCTCAGCTTTAATCAGCCCTATGCCATAAACAAGTTGCATCAACCATGCACTTAAAATTGTACCCTCAACCACACAATCAACCTAGCACCATAAACAAGTTGCATCGAAGCTATTTTTCAAATTTGTACCAACAAACAAGTGAGAACCAAGCCTGTGTACTAGGTGCATCTTATGATCCGTGTCAACTTCGCCATCAACTATGACTCGTATTATGTACCAACATCATCAACTTCATACCCCTCATGTATGCTTAGCGCATCAACTTCGCGTAAACCATGTACTAGCGGACCTCAAAACAAATACCTCATCAATTTCATCGGCCAAATATGATTTAAACTCTATAATGGGCGGTTTATATGATCACATACATGCAAACCTTCCTTAACTTTAAACAATAGACTAGCATTTTCAACAAACTTTGCTAACAGTCTCCATGACTAGTTACTGGATTAGTCAACGGCCCCTAACTTGAAATAATCCTTTGTACCATAATGAACAAGATATGAAATTTATACCATGATGCTCTTGATTGTTTGTGCAGATTCCTCCAGGATATGCTTGTAACCTCTCAGGAAAGTAGTTATAGAAAAAAATGATATACCTTCCTGAATTCTGTCTTATTCTAGAGGTGACCTTCTAGAAGCGTGACCTGCATTGGAATATTTGTTTAATATATCCCAGAAAATGTACAGGCCACTCAAAACTATAATATAACCAAAAAAAAATTATTACGGAATTTGAATCTGTTATGAAAAGAGTTATGGCGTTGTTTGAAGACACAACGACTAGTTTGGGAATAGCCAGCCCTATTTTCCAGATTGTAACTCCGAAAATGCAACGATACACAAGATGAATATTTTACATGAATGCTTGGATGTGTTTCCTCAATGGAAAATCAATTTTGTAATTAAGATATTCTAAAACAAATTTGTTTTAAAATGGTGGGGTGACACAGCAAATAAAGTGCCTTTAGAAAGTATCATCAAAATAATTGATCCTCTCTTGAATTTGACCTTCTTTTCTTCACCTTCCCCTCGGAAATTTGGCTTAGATATCCCTTTGGTTACCTCAAGACACCCTATAGGTATTCAATATTCTCAAATTTTTTCTAAAATGAGAGTCTTGCCTCTTGTTTATACTCTCCATGTAGCTTCCCTTAAAACATCTTCTAGGTCCACTTTGCCCACTTTCCTTATTTTTGGGATAACCCTTCTAATTTCTCCAGTAAATTTATTATTTAAATAATTTATTTTTATTTCAATTTGATATGGTACACTCAGCAGATTCACTTTATTATTTGCACTTTCTAAAATCTTTGTCCACTTTTACTACTTGACCTTTTGGGGCTTCTATATGACATAAGAGGGTCCTCAACTTTAATAGACCATAACTCCTCAATGATGGGGAGTTATGTGACATTCACATACTAGAAGAAATGGAATGACATGCTTACCATCCATATAGAATATTACCTTAAAATATATCAAAGCAGCATACCATTATCATCAAACAAACTTTGGTCCACTACCCAAACCCGGGGTTCTCCAACTTCTCATGGCCATAACTCTCTAACGGTGAGGATTATGTGACATTCCACATACCATGATGGATGACGAGAGCCAATAAAATGTGGGACAGTGAAAATTCACTGAAATTCATCTGTTATTTCACAAATAGGCGTGGGTTCTCTAACCATACTTTTTTGGGATAACTCAATCCACAAAGCATCTTCTGTGAGGGATTTCACCATGGGGGTGACCACTTTGGGTTCATCCATTTCTAATTATTATAAACCATGACAAGAAATAATGAGTTTATGTAAAACAATATTGGGTCCATTACCCAACCTTTGTGCTTTGTGGATGCTGCTGGGGACGTCGGCTGTGACTGACATGATAACAAATGCCAGGTGGGCGGCATAAGTGCAATAGAGTGTGTAACAAATTCCTCACAGACGGGCTTCTGTTTACATGTGATGAAATCTTCTCCTCCCACGGAACCATGCCTCTATCCTCTTGCATCGATAAATATCTCCCCCCACAATCAATGGGAAGGGAATCTTTCAGCAAGGGCTTCTCAGCTAATGGAACTATCTTCATGTGGTATTTCCTCATGTGCATCCTACAAAGACATATTAGATAATCATTCAAAAGAATTTATTTTTTAGTAGAAATAACTTTGAGTCTTGTTATCCCCCAATATCTGGGGATAACTAGAAGATCATCGAGGCCCACATGAGGGTCCTAAACGCCGATTAGAGGCCGGAGTTGACGAGTGTGGCCACGGAGGACCTATCTTTCTTCTTCGACGGACTTTTCTTGTCGGTGATTGGCGACTTCCATCACCAGCAGCACGGGCTTGCATCGGAGGAGGGACTCTTGCTCCAGCAGGGTGGTGGTATGAGGTGTATCGTGGTATGTGTCATGTTGATCATTATAACCTTCTTATATATACATTAGGTTCCTTTCATTTTAGATGGCCTTTGGATCTTACACTAATCCACTTGACCATTGTTGGGGTGATTGATTGGTGGCTTAGCAAGCTGATATTCATGGGTTTTGGTTAGCCCACCAAGGGAGTTCTTGAGCCATCGTCCGCTCCACCATCTTATCACATTTACATATTATGCTCACTCATCCATCCCATTCCTAGATGCGGCCATTGGGATGACCTTTGAGGGTTACATCATGTCTTGTGGGAAGAAGGGCCAAAGGCCCAGGAGGTAAAATCGTTCGATAAAGATAGAAGCCATGGGAAATAAAACCTATAGATGCTTCCTGGGATCACAGGAGATAAATGAAATCCTCGATGAAGCTGGGGACCCTAAGGAAAAATGATAAAATAGAAACAAGACCTAACCAAGGGAGGATGGGAGGTCTCATCGTAGACCATTATGTTCCATGGGTATTTAGCCGATTATGAAGCATTTCCATTATATGGTTACCAAGCCAGGGCAGTTACCTTTTGTTTCATGGCCAAAGGAAGGGGTCTCATCACGAGCCGATACTTATCATCTCTATGAAGATACCGGTGGGTAATGCTATCAGCTAAGCCCGCCAAGCCAGGCGGTTCCTGCAATTGATTCTTGAGTAAAGAAGAAATTAAAGAAAATGGAAGTCCAATAAAGGGGCTTGGAAAAATGCATCCATGATGGAGTGCATTTCGCCTCCCTAAAGGCACCCACATATGACACCTACCCTTGGTCTTACTGAGTTGGACATCCCTAAAGAACCATATCGCACCGCATAGAAACATGGCTTGAATGATCTTGAGGAAACTTTCCATCTCTTGTGGTATTTGCGTGGGTTCGCGCGGACGCGGCTTTGTATTTTAGGTCTTTTTAATATCTTTGAGCTCTTAGATGATGTGTTAGGGATTTCAATGCATATATTGTGCTTTTAATAATGAAATCACGATTTACATTTCTATGATATCTAGGGTTGATGAGCCCATGGAGGTCCGCGATTTTTGATGTCTTGATACCATGCCGTGAGGACAGGTACCAGGAAGGGACCGTACGTAGGGGAGATGATTAGCTCGGACCTCCATTGGGGCTGAAGAGCCATCGAGGATGGATTTGTTGGGATGGCGGAGGGTGGGACAGCGTCATGATGAGAGCTCTTGCATGAGAAGGCAGGGGCAGCCCTCACTGGGATAGCGTGGCGAGGAGATTTGACCCTGGGGGGATGGAGCCACTGCCGGATGGGGGATGCAGCACGATGGATGGAGCCACCACCGGGTG
Organism: Picea sitchensis; assembly: GCA_010110895.2. Lineage (NCBI taxonomy): Eukaryota > Viridiplantae > Streptophyta > Pinopsida > Pinales > Pinaceae > Picea > Picea sitchensis. The sequence goes on from SNQJ01S0123589.1 coordinate 33,161, forward strand.
GGGTACGGATGATTTACGGAGCATGTGGCATCGATGCTGGGACTATTTGGCACGTATGACAAGTTGCAGGAGCCCCAGAAGGGCAAACATTTTCCACGGATCTTTGATGATGCCACGGAAGACCAGCGATCTCCGGTGAGGAGGAGCTGGCGTCTCCCTGCAGCTCATTTTGACATTTTTATCATTTAATGTGACAAATAGTATTGTTGGTCCATGCTTGTCGGTCATTTTTAATGACCTATTTTGTTAATTAAAGGTCATTTGGATGGTGCTATATTGAGGGCGTTGAACCTCATTTTGACATAACACTTAACTCACTCTCTTGTGAGAAAAACACTTTTAGTCTTTTGTCTTATTTTTTGGCTTTTGGAGTGAGAGCTACTATTGGAAGGATTATCTTTGGCATGCATATAGTGTTTTATCATTGGAAGGTGTTACAGCTAAGAAGTTTTGATTTGGCTCTTCATTGATTTGTAAGTATATTTTGCATGCAAAACTTCTTGATTGAATGGTTGTGGATTAGATATCTTACTTTTATGATTACATTGTTATTATTTTTGCTTAATCATTTGAAACCCTAGGGGAGCAAGCACACAAGTAGGTCATTGCTTCATGTCCCATGATAAAGCTTATTAGCCATTTGATTAAGAAGAGAGCCTAGCCTAGCCATTTACTACACTAGTTCATCTTTTTCTTGAGTTATCTTGAAACATAAATTGAAGAAGAAGGCGTCCTAGGCCTAATTGATTTTACCTAGGGTTTGAATCTTAGGGTTTGAAAGAGCCTTGTCCCCAAAAGAAACACTTTTCAGCCATGGGTTATGTTTTATAATGTAGTTTTCAAAGTCTTAAGGAAAGAGGGGGGATCATGAGGCCTAGCTTTAGCTACACCGAATGAGCCTCCTCCCCTTCTGAGTTAGTTTGAGTGGCCCTGCCATTGCAACACCATTAGACCTAATTCTCTTGTCCTTAAGTTGAAGTCTTTCCAAGCCTTTAGTCTCTCTCCATTTGACTCCATTAACTAAGGCACTAGTATAAACCTAAAGCGTTGAGATCTTTGTGTTAAAACAACCTTCTTCAAACTCTTAAATTGAAACCCTAACTAACCCCTGGCGACTTTACTAACCCTATTGTTATTGACGTATTTCCCTATTTGAAATTTTGTTTGGTCTAAACCTTGCGGCTAGGTAATCCATTGATAGACATACAAGTGTTGAATAATTTCATTGGTTTAAAAAGAAAAAACGTTCACTTTGTTTCCTATCTAACCTAACCCTAACCCTAAGGTGACATCACACTGTTTGAACTCGTTTGGCTTAAAAACATTTATTGGTATTGTCCACTTGCTGATAGGCTTTGAGTTGTTGATCATCTTCCTAGGCTTAATTTTGCAAAAGGTCCTTCTCATTTGTCTACAAAAACTAATAAAGACAAGCTTGACGTCACCCTAAATTGCATAGTGGCTAGCAAGAAAATATTATATATGTATGAGCAGATGTGCATTGTGATAATATAAGGATTGATTTTATACATTGAATGCAAGAGTATCACTTTGTATTTATTGAAGAAGTTTAATAAGCCTTTGTCTTTACATTTTAATCATTGACTTTTCCAATAATTACATTTATTATTTCTCATATGTATTCAAAGGTAGTCATTAAATTGCGAAGTGCCCAACCAACTGCCGTGCGTTTTAGTTTTATTTTCCACGTCTCACAAACCGATTGCCTTTCGATTGGAATATATTTTCTTTGACTATATTTTTTGGCAGTAATCTTTGAAAGGAAACTCTCATCTTGATCGCTGGACGCCCAAACCCAGCACAGCCAGTTACTGAGGGCGTCTCCCTGAGGTTAGCCACCGAATAGAAGAGCTCCCCAATGGTGGCAGATTGGGTGGGGAAGCTCTGTTACACCATTTTGAGCCTTGCCTTCAAGCTACTTAAACCTTTCCTACAAGCTGGCGATAAAGTCGTGAAGATACTCAAAGGTTTTTGGTGGAAGTGGTTTTGTGAGATGTCTACCACTTGTTCTTTTGTGCCCGTGCTCAACTATGATGTTCATGGCACTACGACTTGTTCCCATAAAAGTGATACTTTTATTGGAATGTTCTTTGTATTAGGGTGAATCACCAGATTCTTTGAGGATATTGATATTTAGCATTATCACAATAGATTGGAATGGAGCTCATCATACTCAACTGTATATGTCCGGAGTTTGTTTCATCAAGAACACAGTGGTACAACATGATGTTATTTACCGAATTACTCACCTTGTAATTAGCCAGATAGCGATCATAGAGTAATTTTTTCTTGATTAGCCATGATACTAGACACTCAACCAATGGGAGATATTTGCTCCGGTGCTTAGTGGGTCATCGATACAATACATCCAATGTGCATCTTTATGTGGGAAATAGGTAGATCCTTTCCTTTTTAGTACCATAATCCAAACTCTTATGTTCCTTTGGGATATGTGAAAGGAAATCCTATTCACTTCTAATACATGTGATTCATTTGGTGTTGCTTTCACAATAGATTGGAATGGGCTCATCATACTCAACCTGTATATCTGTCAGAGTTTGTTTCATCCAAAGAACCTGTGTACAACATGATGTTGTTGCAATTACTCTGCCTTAATTGTAGATAACGATACTGATAATTGTTTCTTGCTTAGCCATGATACTAGACACTCACCCAAGTAGAATGTTGCTCCACTGGTGCTTCGTTGGTGATCAATACATCCTATCCAATATGCATTTGTGTAGGCAATAAGTGATAGATCCTTTCCTTTTAGATACCATAATCCAAACTCTTATGTTCCTTTGAGATATATGAAAATCCTCTTCACTTCTAATACATGTGATTCCTTTGGTGTTGCTTGAAATCATGCCACATGTCCAATTGCCTGCATTACATATGCTCTAGATGTTGTCACATATAGTAGGCTACCAATCATTGACCTGTATTTCCTCTGATTTGTAGACTTTGAATCATTATCTTTGCTCAAATTTCTACTGGTTTTCATGGGAGTGATAATTGGTTTGCAATCTTTGATACCAAACCTTTTTAGCATTTCTCTGATATGCTTGGTTTGAGAAATAAAAATTTCTTGGTTGTTTTGGCATATCTGAATTCCTAGAAAGAAGGATAGTTCTCCAAGTAACGACATTTCAAATTCATTCTGCATATCTTTTGAAAATTTGTGACTTAACCTGTCATCATCACTACCAAAAATAATATCATCAACATAAAATTCAATTAATAAAATATTACCTTGACTTACCTTGATGTAGAGGTTGTTGTCTGCACTTCCTTTTTTCAACCCTGCCTACTGTAGATACTTATCTAGTCTAGAGTACCATGCTCTAGGAGCCTGTTTTAGACCATACAAGGCCTTCTTTAATTTACACACATAATTTGTGTTTTCTGACAACTGAAATCCTTCTAGTTGTTCAATGTAGACTTCTTCAATTTCCCCATTCAGAAAAGTTGATTTTATGTCCATTTGATACATTTTAATATTTTTGGAGCATGCATAAGCTAAAAGCAAACGAATTGCTTCCATTCTTGCAACTGCGGAAAATGTCTCCTCAAAGTTGATTCCTTCAACCTATACATATCCTTTAGATACCAATCTAGCTTTGTTCCTTGTAACCTGTCCATCTTCATTCAATTTATTCCTGAAGACCCACTTTGTGCTGATCAATTCTTATTATTTGGTCTTGGAACCAGTTCCCAAGTGTCATTTTTCTCTATTTGATCCAATTCTTCATCTATGGCCTTATTCCAATATTCATCCTTGTTGGATTCTTCAAAACAGTTTGGTTCAATTGTAGATAAGAGTTCTATGTGTGTTTGTTCTCGTGAACAGATTCTTCTTCTAGTCTCAACTCCTGCATCTTAGTTTCCAATATTCTGATCTGAAGGATGATTCTTCTGTACTCGTTTACTGGGTGTATTTCAAGACACTTTTTGAACTTGCTCTTCTGCTTCTTATGAATTCTCTTCATATTCCTCTTCTACTTAGTTTTCATCTTCTTCTTCTTCTTCTAAGGGTTGTTTCCTTGATTCATTTTCTTCCTTTGGTTTTGGTCCGCCTGTTTCATCAATTTTTACGTTGATGCTTTCCACAACTGTTTTCAATCTTAGATTGTAACACTTGTATGCTTTCCTTGTACTTGAGTAACCAACAAGTAATCCTTTGTCCACATGAGAGTCAAACTTTCTCATTCTTCCATCTTCTCTTTTGATATAGCATTTGCTTCCAAAAAATCTGAAGTGCTTTACATTTGATGGTCTTCCTTTCCATGGTTCGTAAGGAGTTTTGTCAGTGTTCTTTCTGCGAATTACTCTATTTTGAATGTAAACTATTGTATGCACTGCCTATGTCAAAAAAATATCTGTCAATTTAGAATCCATTAACATTGTTCGAGCCATTTCCTATATTGTCTTGTTCTTTCTTTCAACAACTCCATTCTATTGAGGTGTCCTAGCAATGGAGAATTGCCTTTTTATTCCATGATTGTTGCAGTAGTCCATAAATTCCTTTGAGGTGAAATCTCCTGCATTATCATATCTCAAGCATTTTATTTTTGAATCTATTTCGTTTTCAACCATTTCCTCGTAGATCTTGAAGTTTTCAAAAGATTCTAACTTATTCTTGAGAAATCAAATTGTAGTCATTCTTGTATAATCATCAAGTAATAACATGAAGTATTTATCACCTTTTAATCCCTTTGTTTTAGTTGGTCCAACTAGATCAATATGCACAATTTCCAGTGGTCTTGTCGTTGAATATTCCTTTGATTTAAACCCAGTCTTTGTTTTCTTTCCTTATTGGCAATGCTTGCATAAAGTGTTGGTTGGTTTCGTGATCTGGGGAATTTCTATGACTGCTTCTCTTTCTCTGAATTTGAAAAGGTTATAAAAATGTATGTGCCCCATTCTTCTATACCATATCCAACATTCATATTCCTTTCCTAGACAACACTTTTTATTTCCAATTTCACTTAAAACATATATGTTGCTTGAAGTTCTTGCAGTTGTAGTGACCAATTTCCCTGAAAGTCTTTTCTTATCTCACACTTTTGTGAATAGAAAGTAACTTTATGAACTTGGTCACACATTTGACTCACACTTAGAATTTTATATTTCATATCTTTTACTAGTAGAACATTTTCTAACTTTTCATTCTTGTTCCCAATTTGGACTGTGCCTTTTCCAATGTTTTTTGTCTTAATCATCATTTATGAAGGAGACTGATCCATCTCTTTCCTTTCGTAATGTAAGAAACTTGTATCTATCACCTGTCATGTGTTTTGAACATCCATGATCAACATACCAACCACGTTTCTTCTGCTTAGTTGTTAGAGAAATTGTGCATTCTTCATTGCTATATTGATCTTGCTTTCTTACCCATGTCATTTTCTGAGGTTCCTGTCTATGACTGTTGTTATTTTGTTGAGTTTCTTTAGGAAGGACTGTCATTCTGCAATATTTTTCCACGTGTCCAAAATTATTACATTTGTAATATTCCACTTCAGTTCTCAAAGATTCAAACATGTTGTAACTTTTTCTTTGTGTTTCACTAGGTCTTCTTGAATAACCCCTTTCTGTATTACTCTCAAAGTTGTTATTGTTCCTTTTGTTAGCTCTGCAATTCACATATTTATGTCCAAAATTATTACATGAATAACATAAACCAAAAAATATAGTTTGGTACCTGGGAGTTGAAGATCTTTTGAAAGGAGGTGCTCTTATGAATTTTTCTTCTTCTTGAGGCCTATATGTTTGTTGTTGATTCTGAAATCTGAATCTTCTTGGTGGAGGAGTGTCCCTTTAATCTTTATTGTATATCTTCCTATCCCCTTTGATTGTTTCTACATAAATTTTTGGATATGTTTCTTTCTTTGTTGTTTTAGAGCTTGATCCATTTTCTGTCTGATTGTATCCAAGTTCAGACTTGTCAAGATGAGTTTTTTTACTACTGATAATGTCATACAAAACTTTTGAGCTATTCTACATATTTTTATTTTGGATATCCTTTCTTAGTGCGACAATCTTTGCTTCCAAGTTTCCAATGATCCTCTCCTTTTCTTCTAGATTTTCTTTGAGTGCTTCATCAATTCTTTTATCTTCTTCTATTTGAACCTTCAATTTTGTGAACATTTGTTCTAGTTCTTGAGTATCCTTTTTCTTGTCTATTTCTTCTTGTAGTTTCTTGTTTTTCTTCTTTTCTCTT